>ML841893.1:0-11363 GCA_009831015.1 Picea engelmannii
TGAAAACCTATGAAAATCTATGGTGAAAAAATAAGAAATAATGGGCAAATTTTTTTACTTACCTCCAAATGCAAAAATTGTGAAATGGACTAAAAATTCCAATGCCAAATCCAAAAATTTGACCCTTGAATGCACAAAATCCCAATGGCAAACTCCTCCTTGGCTGGTTGAATGGCTTGGCTCTCCTCCTTGGCTAAATGCACAAATAGAACACCTAAAACCGCTCACGGCCCCTTTAAACCCGTGGACTGTTAAAAAATTTTAGATGGGCGAGTTTTTCCCATCGACCCGCGAGTTTTACCCGAGTTTTTCCAAAAACTCGCGAGTTTTTCCATAAAACTCGCCAAAAACTCGTCCGAGTTTTTCACCGATTTTTTCCTTAAAACTCGGTTTCTGGAAAAACTCGCGATTTCTCGCGAGACTCGCGAGTTTTTCACGAGTTTTACAACAATGGTAATAATAATCTGCACTTTCCAGTCTTTGAGCACTGAATTTACTTTGTAAGCACATAATTGACTCTTTTAGCACTTAATTTCCCAAGTCGACGAGGCGGTGAGAGAGCAACTATCTAGGGAAGTAGGCGTGGTGGTGAAAGAGAGCGTTAACGTCAATAATAGGGTGAGTTACATAGTAGTGACAAAGGGTAAATAGGTTGGGAAGGCGATATGAACTCGTTAACCGTTGAACAGGGAGGGGATGCTCTCTGGGGAATTCGAAACTATGGGGGAGGCTCTTCTCAATCAATCTATCCTATCCTGTAAGTGGTTTCACTCGTTCTGAACCATTTGTCAAAGGTATTTGCGCTCGGGAAAAAATTCTAGACTTTGCGAGGCTTTGGGATGATTGTATCTAGGAGGAAGACTTAGATGAAGTCAAAGGTCGACAAGGAGGATGGTGAAGAGAACCTAGTGCTATTTGGTCACTGAATTAAGGGCAGATGTAAAGGACCCAACAAGGTTAAGGGAAAGAGTGAGCAGTCATCCTCACAACCATGAAAGAAGGACTTGAGTAAAATCAAGTGCTTAAGTTGTCATAAGTATGGTCATTATGTTGAATTTTTGTCTTAAGCAGTTAACTAGATTAACGTTCTTAAACTTTTAATCAATTTGCACAATAACTGCATATAAAGGATCACTGAAAGAATGACATCCACAACATACACAAGATTTACCCTGGGAAAATCCAACAAAACTTCCTCTATATACATTCACCAACCAAGAACAATGCCTCTCTCCAAGAGAGAACAAACAAAGCAAATGATCCTTCTCAAACCCTTGACTAGGGAAGAGTAGTGCACCACAACCAAAATAGACTCAAGAGATAGACCAAGATCCTCCACAAAACTTCTCCTTGCTGCAGTAGTGTCTCCCTCTAAGACTTGCACACTTCTCTTCTTGACTAGAGAGCTTGTGTTGTGTGTTATCCAAATGAGGCGCTAGCCTCTATTATAAATACTAATTTGGCCAACCTAAAATTAGGTCTGGGTCGACCTGACAGTTTGTTAGGGTACAATAGGGCCGACCTTACAAAATACATATTATAAAATACAATTGACCTTTTTACTTTGGCGCAATAGGGCTGACTCAACAAATGACACTTTATAAAATGCATTTGACACTTTACAAAGGTGCAATAGGGTCGACAAAAATATTTACTATACAATAAGAATATCTTCCGCTGCTACTAAAAAATTTAACACTCCCTCTTAGTGAGGAAGGTATTCTTCTCGACACGATCATCATCATTGCTTCTGCGCTTCTGTACACCTGGTCATTGCCTTGTTGTCCTTTCACGAATTTATATGTCGTAGGAAGTTTTCCAACTGTACAACATGCATCCAGTACATTAGCAACATCTCATCAGTGGGCTCAACAGTTATGGCGAGGCTTTCTTCCAGCTCACACAATGCTGGGCATCTATCTTTCGCTAGGAACTGTCCGGCCCAAAGTCTGGCCACTAGCCCCAGGCTAGTCCCCTGGTTGGTACACTAGTCCTCTGGCCCCACATAGACCAGGCATCTAACCACAAGGGTTAGGCGATGTAGTGTGCACACACTACCCATCTAGCCCCAGGCTAGGAATCATTCGACCCAGAGTTCGACCACTAGCCCTAGTCTAGTCATCCTCCGATCACACAGGTTGGCCCTCCAGCTATTAAGGAAATACGCCCTCCCCGAAGGATCCGCGATTTACACTTTCTTAAGCTGGGAACACACGCCCTCCCTGAAGGATTCGAGTCTTTTGACCTTGCGCGAGGTCAGGCTGACTGGTGCCACAGTCAATGCCTGAACATGAACCTGTTGTTACTGCAAGCTTGTCTCTGAAGTACTTGAGCTTCACTCTCGACAGAGGCTTAGTCAACACGTCTGCTACGTGCTTGTCGGTAGGAACATACTGGAGCTTCACTGCTCCCCTCTGTACCTTTTCTCGAATATAATGGTACTTGATCTCGATATGCTTGGACTTGTCATGGCACATTGGGTTCTGTAACAACTTTATGCAACTTTGGTTGTCACAAAAGATACAGGTCGCCTCTAACTCGAGATCAAATAATCCTGTAATCAACTTCCGAAGCCACACTGCTTTGCCACAAGCTGAACACGCTGCTACATACTCTACCTTTGCAGAATTGAGTGTCACACAAGTCTGCTTCCTACTGATCCATGAGGTCACCACTGATCCCAAACTGAAGCAACATCCAGATGTACTCTTCTGGTTTGTGACACTGCCTGCCCAATTTGAATCTGTGTAGCCCTGTAGTCTTATCTCACGACCTGAGATATATCTGAGTCCAGAATCAATTGTACCCTTCAGGTACCTCATCACATGTTTTTCCGCAATCAGGTGAACACGTCTAAGCTCAACCATGTACTGACTCGATGTGTTCACCGCAAAACATATGTCTAGCCTTGTGTTCATCAAGTACATCAACAAACCAATCATTTGCCTGTATATGGTGGCATCCACTGTCTCTGAAATTGTATCACACAACAACTTCAAGTTCGCCACCATCGGTGTAGATATGGCCTTACACTCCAACATCCCGAACCTCTTTAGGATCTCCACTGCATATTTTCCTTGGTTAAGGAAAATCCCATCCGGTCTCTGCCATACCTCTAGACCTAAGAAGTAATGCATCATGCCTAGGTCCTTCATCTCGAATTCTGCAACAAGTTTCCTCTTATTCTCAGCGATGAGCTTCTCGTTTCTTGTCAGAAACAGGTCATCCACGTACAATAGCAATATCACATGTTCACCATCCACAACCTTGAAGTAAAGGTTGGAATTTGCAGTACTCTTGGTGAAACACAAGCTCATCAGGAAACTGTCTATCCTGCCATACCAAGCTCTGGGAGCTTGTTTCAGCCCATACAAAGCTTTCTTCAACCTGTACACATGTGACTGCCTGTCTTGTGTCTTGAATCCTTGTGGCTGCTCCATATACACTTCCTCTTCTATCACACCATTCAGGAAAGTTGTCTTCATGTCCATCTGGTGTACCTTCCATTTCATCACTGCAGCTATCGCAAGAATGGTCCTAATCGAAGTGTATCTCACCACAAGAGCAAAAGTCTCTTCATAATCTATTCCTTCTTTTTTTTGGGGGAAACCTCGTGCCACGAATCTTGCCTTGTACTTCTCTATGTTGGCATCTGCTGCATGTTTTATCTTGTAAATCCACTTGGAACTGACGACTGTCTTTTCCTTTGGTCTCGGGACCACATTCCAAACATCATTCTTTATGATTGACTGGTACTCTTCAATCATGGCATCCTTCCATTCTTTCTTCTCTGCAACCTCTTCATAACTGGTAGGCTCTGCATCAATGATGTTGCTCAACAGTGCTACATAATTGGAATATGGTCGCAATTTCTTGCTTTCTCTGAAAGATCCATCTGGGGCTCCATACTTTTCTGCATCATGAATAATCTCACGAGCCCAAGCTGATCTTCTCTTCTTTGCAGTCGTCTCTACAGGTCTTTGTGGTTCTACCACATCATGATGTTCTTCTGGTACTACATCAATGCCTGCATTTGTATTTGCAACTCTCAGAACTTTAGGTTACTCATCATGAACCTCATCTTTATGGTTCTGTCTCAATTTGTTAAAGGTTGCATCCTCATCGAAGGTAACATCTCCACTTGTCTCAATCTGCTAGTGACCAGGGATGTAAACTTTGAATGCCTTCGATGTCTCGTTGTATCCGACAAACATACCCTTCTTGCCCGAAGGGTCCAACTTGGATCTCTTGTCCTTGGGGACATGTACATATACTGGACAACCGAATATTCTTAGATGGCTGACCTCTGGCTTTTCACCTGTAAACATCTCTTCTGGTGTCTTGTTCCCAAGTACTCGGTGAGGACTTCTGTTCTGCACATATACAACAGTCCTAGCTGCTTCTGCCCATAAATGCATCAGTAAGTCTTGATCATGAATCATGGCTGTCATTGCTTCCATGATTGTTTTGTTCTTTCTCTCTGTCACACCATTCTGCTGAGGATTGTCGGGAGTAGAGAGCTCCCTATTAATTCCAACTTCCTTGTAGAATGTCTTGAATTCATCGTATGTGAATTCTCCTCCATTATCTGACCTCGAAGTCTTTATTTTTCTTTTAGAGAGATTTTCTACAAGAGCTTTGAATCCTTTAAATTTGCTAAATACATCACTTTTATTTTTCAAGAAATAAATCTAGGTTTTACGTGAGTAATCATCAATGAATGAGACAGTATACATACCCGCTTAATGAGTTTGCTCACATTGGTCCACATACATCTGAGTGTACTATGTCCAATGCTCCCTTTGCTTTGTTGTTGCTGTTTGGAAATGGGTTCTTCATGTTCTTCCCTTGTGCGCATCCCTTGCATATGCCTTCATGGTTTACTTGAATCTTTGGTAAACCTGTCACCATCCTGCTTATGATCGGTAATGCCTTGTAGTGTAGATGAGCGAATCTCCTATGCCATAGTTCACACAGAGTCACTGTATTATGTACAAGTGCTGAATTTGAGTGCCCCTTCAATTTGTGCAAGCCTCCCTCTTGGACACCAATCACTATTGCATCATCAATGGTTTTTCCTTTTGGCCACATAAGTACTTCACCGTCTACAAAAGCGACCTCGAATCCTTTCTCATCTAGTGTTGAGATGGAAAGGAGATTCTTCTTCAATCTAGGAACATATAGCACATCCTTCATCTTCATTGGTTTTCCTGAATCCAATCTGTAGGTTGCTTCTTCTACTCCTTTGATGGGGTACTGGTAATCATCACCTAGTTTCACCTTTTATGAGGTGTTGTGAGTGGGAAATCCCTCTACGGACTAACACTTAGGGTTTTATCATGCATGCAGAAAAGACCTAAAGATTCTTACTTTTTACCGTCATCCCAGACCTAATCCCCATTATTCTTAAGCAAATACGTAGTTAAGAAGATCAAGTGAACATATCTTATTTCCGGCGTTTGATATCGATTCCTCTTCATGCTTGGTCGCTCTTTGACTGCAACTCTCCTCCCAAGGCTGACCTGCATTCACAAAAGACAAACAAAGAACTCCACATGCATTTGATCTACAGATTAATGGGTTAGAGATTTAATCAACATGTACGCAATAAATAATGAAAACCTCATATGGTGGGACGAGAAAAGTACTTATTTATTATTAACTTCACTAAAGCAACTTACAATGATGAAGCCGACCACTGCTCCACGAACCTGGTCCTGGGCTTCTCTTCAACTGTCCTCCAACTGCTTTGCTCTATACTTCTTTTTGCACAAGGATGGCTAAAGGTTGGGACAAGGGGAATGCTCAATTGGGTATAGTCTCTTTACTATGATTTTCCTCCTTTCAAATGGGACCCTTACCCCTTCTTTTATAGGCTAGAAGGAGCTAGGTATTTGGTCGAATGACCGGCCATGCATGGCCGAAAGGTTTAGTTAACTTGCCCAAAGTTGTGTGTTCCGTCAACAACTTTCCTTTTTCCGTGCTTTTGTAGGTACATGCGAGCTGTATTGGAGCAGCTAGCGTGTACACGCGTGTAGTAATGGAGCAGAGCGCGTGGGCCTTTATAAAGGGTTTTTTTTAAGAAGAGTTGTTCAGTAGTGTTTTGGCAAAGAAATAATCTGAGATGGCCTGATGCCAAGTAAGCATATCTGGTGCAAATTAGGGTTATAAGTTATAACAGATGCCCCCTAATGTGTGAGGTCAAAAGAGCATCTGATGGCTGAAATACATTATCAATCTTTAGCAACGTACCAAACCGGTGAGCCCAGGGACCATAATTCGGGAGGTTCCATCTGCAAAAATAAAAAATTGTCTCACCGAGGCGGGCATACCCATGCTTGGGATGAAATAAAATCACGGCTACCAATCAAATACACTCTAGATCCATGTCATATAACTATATAAAGTGTAGCCGCGAGCAATACACAACGGATCTACATCTCAAAATCAAAAAGATATACATGTATAGTATCCATCTTCTAGAAGCTAATAAGGCCTGATGGCTGGAGATGAGGTCTTCAGAGCTCGAGCAACAACTTCAAAATCTTCAAAACTTAGGTAGGAGTGTAATATGAGTGTACGACTTTACTACCCAAAGGTCTTCGACGGCTTGTCGGGCATGGACTAGAGGATCTTGAGGATCAGACTGAAGGCTTCATTGATTTCGAACAAAGACTTGATTGGACTTTCGGGATGGCCAGGCATGAGGGCAAGAGACAAACTGCAAAGGGGCCGACTCAGGCTTGGTATAAACTTCCCTTGGACAATAGCACGACAAATGATGAGACTCAGGCAACATGGCATTGACATAAGTTCACGATGCAGGAGGCAACGTAAACTCTCCATATGTTTGGAAGAATAACCAAACGGAGGAGGACACAGCTCTATGTAGCGAGAACAACTTCCTAAGGTCATATTAAATTCCAGAGCTTGACTAACAAACGAAAGGATGTGATTTGTCCAAGGGCGACTCATTGTGCTGCCAAAATAAAAAAGAAAATACTTTTCCCTTCCTCTTTTTGGAGTATATTTGATTTTTTTGTCTGTTTTTTTTTGTTGAAAAAGAATAAAAGAATGTTACATTACAAAGGAGGAACGAGTATCGCAAACATAATAGTTCTAGGTGCAAGGACAAGACTGATGTTCAGAGCAAAGACACTCGGAAAAATTCCTCCCGGGGCCAAAGGTGTCAAGACGCAAAGGTAAAGTGCTACAGGGTTTGCGTATAAGGCATGCTTTTGATGGTTCAGTTGAGAGCAACATGGAGCTGGCATTAGGCCAAAGACGCGGGTATGCAAATGCGATTAATAAGACACACAATGGTAACGTCCTTCGATGTAAGTTTTATGAGCCCAGAGAAGGTAAGCTCAGCGGTTTTTCATATTTAGAAAGTCTGAAAAAACGTAAAAGGAGACTCCATTGGGGTACCTTTTTTGGAGGTAGTCTAATCGGTTTGAAAAAGGGGTAAACTAGCACCAACAAGACGTTTATTCAAAACCATTTTAACGAGTGTGATAAAGACAAGATCACTCGGCCATTTTTTCATTTTTAAGGAGTCTGAAAAAAGCTTAACTATGGACTTCGTCATGAATGTTCTTTTGGACCATTTTAACGAGTGTGAAAGAATAAGGTCACTTGACGATCTTTTCAATTTTAGGGAGTCTGAAAAGAGCTTAACTATGGACTCCGTGGGGGTTCCTTCTTCGTAAATTTAGTCCCTCAGGCCTGAAAAAGGGTTAAAATTATACCTGAGGGTACTCTTCTAGAGATCCGAGGCCTCTAGAGTGTACCTTTGTTTGTACAGTTGACCGTCCAGACCGAAAAAGGGGTAAACTACCGCCGGATAGACATGACTTACAATTACAATTTAACGAGTGTGAAAGGCCACAAGATCGCTCGACAATCTTTTCATGTTTAGAGGGTCTGAAAATGGCTTAAAAGAAGACCCGGGGTTTTGGGAGTCCCTAGGGTGAGGTCAAGAGTGATAAGGAATCATGCAAATGAGGCTCAAACTCGTAATCAGGGGAAAAGCTACAGAGGACTCCCGAGCCTATAGTCGTTAGAGACAGCATGGACACTGTCATGCAACCAGGATCTACCTAGGGCATCCATGTTATGGTAGGTTCTACCATCAAATTACGACACTTTTGAAGTAGTGATGAGGGCTCCGTGTCGCAACTCGGTGGGATCGATCCTATGGCAAAGCGGAAAAGACAACGAGATGCATAAAGTTTGGGTGGAATCCTGACTTAAATGCAATGAGCTGGGGAAAAAAATGACTTTTTACCAAAGGACCGTCAAAACGCCCAAATCTCAAAACTTTTTCCAAATACCCAAAGGAATACCTCCCTTGATCATCCCAAGAAAACTCCTGAACCACCTTAAATGATTTTCAGTTTAGAAAAAATGACAAAAGGGTCCGAAAATTGACAAAAAGGGGCCAAAAACCTCTATAAATAGAAGTTGGCAGCTCATTATCACCATTGTTAATTCAGAAATTGACTAAAAGCCAAAACTGCCCCTTTGTGAAAAGAATTGATTCCGGGAGCTTCGGTGGACGAAACAACCATCTGCTTGGACCAAGTAAGTATAAACTCTCTCCTCTTGCAATTTAAATCTTTATGTATGCTTTTAGTTTCAAGTTTTGGGGGGGCGTCGACCCTTAAAAGGTCGGCCCTAGGTCCACGCGGGCTATCCAGTGACAGGCCGCGTGTACACTCGGGTAGAGGAAAAACTGCACGCGACTGTCATCATTACAACCCGCGTGGACCTTTTATTTAATGGAAAAATTTTAAAAAAGCAAGGGTTAACCCTCCTGAACTTGGTTTTTTGCAGGATGTATGTTCACTAGAGGGAAAGAGAGCATGAGGAGATTAGTGCGTTGGTCGGGGAAGACCCCAATGCTGTTGCTGCCTTAATGCAATGTGGGCTGCTAAAATTCTTCCTATGTGCTTTTATGCGAGCACAACCTAGGCTACTGAATGCCTTGGTTGATTATTGGCATCCCGACATAGAGGCCTTTATGCTGGAGGGGCAGTCGCTGGTGCCAACGACCGAGGACATATACTTTTTGATTGGCCTCTTTCGACGAGGGGAACCAGTCAACTTCCGTACGTTTCCCTCGGGGCCGCATAACATATCAGAGTTGATTGGAATCCACTGTGAGGCAGGTACAGACAAGACGAGTTCGCAAGTGCCGATAAGTAAGATCTCTGACTTAGCACTGTAGGCCAAGTTTAAGAAAAATTTCTTGTTGGTATCTTGCCTTTCTACCGTCATGATTATGAGGAATGCGTAGTATGTGGACACTAAGGCATCTTGATGTATGACATTAGCCTCACAATTATTTTCTAGTCTAAAGAAGTAGGACTCAGGAGTACATGTTGAGCTTGGTGATGATGCCAAGTATCTAGTAGCAAGAGTTGGTACTATTCCCTTCGAGCTTGAGTCAGGTAATTCTTTAGATTTTGATGATGTCTTGTTTGTGCTAGGCCTCAGGAAGAACTTACTTTCAGTTTCGGTTATGGAGGATAAGGGGCTTGCAGTGGAGTTCAAGAACCTACAAGTCCTCATCAGACCGAAGGAATCTAGCCCAGATACAACTCAAGTAATAGGGTTTAGAGAAGGTAATTTGTATAGGTTGCAGGGTGAACCTGTTCGAGCCATGGTGCATAACTGTGACAACTTGTGCCAGTTGTGGCACAAGAGGATGGAGCACTTGCATCACAAGTCATTGTCTATTATGAGGGGGATAATCATAGGTCTTCCTGAGTTTAGAGTTGAGCAACATGGTATATGTAGAGGGTGCTTGCTTGGCAAGCATGTCGAGGTTGCTTTCCCAAGCAACAAGCATTGGTCGAAGGAGATTTTAGACTTAATGACATAGGATGAGGAGTAGGAAGCTAGGATCATTAGTGATTTTCAGAGCAGTACACTGACCTTCAAGTGGAGAAGGGGAGACAGTAGCCCCTTGCACTTTTGTTAGGAGACCTCGATGGTTTAGTTAGAAGTTGAGGGTTGCTCATGCGCATGTTGAGACCCCTAGGAGCACATTCAGAGAGAGTAGACCTTCGAAGATGTTTTCAATCTATATGGCATTGATGAACAATATTCTAGATTTCGAGCCTTCGAGTTTTTAGGAGGCTACAGACCAGTAGGTATGGCGTCATGAAGAATGATGTTTGGGACATACTGCCAAGAACAGAGGGGGAGTTAGTTGTGAGTTCCAAGTGGCTCTACAAGATTAAACATGTTGCAGATGGCAACATTGAGAAGTTCAAAGCGATGTTCGTGGCGAGAGGGTTCTCCCAAAGAGAGGGAGTGGACTACGAGGAGACTTTTGCTTCGGTTGCCAAGTACACAGAGCAACCTTGGGGCTTTGAAGTAAGTGGGAAGGAGTCACTTGTTTGTTTTGCAGTGAACACCTTGAGGCAGTTCATAATGGAGCCAAGGCAGAGGCATTCGATAACAACAAAACATGTGCTTAGGTATTTGAGGGGCATATTGGAGTATGGTTTGAGATATCTTGGAGATGGTGAAGTGAAGTTGTAGGTGTATACAGACTTAGATTGAGTAGCTAGTGCAACAGATAGGAAGAGCGCCTTAGGGTGTTGCTTTAGCTTGAGATCAACGAGACTATCCTGGTTCAACAGGAAGTAGACTTATGTGGTGCTTAGCTCAATAGAGAGTAGAGATCACTTCATACGAGACAAGTTCAGTTAGGAGTAGTGAAGGTCCAGTATATTTCGACCGATCAATAAGTAGCTGATATTCTGACCAAATTCTCGACAAGAGGGAAGTTTGAGACATTCAGAGACAGACTTGGATTGGTGCAAAATTCGTTTCTCACTAAGAGGGAGTGTTGAGAATTATAGCTAGAACATGAACTTCCGCACAAGTTTTGTTTGAACGTGCGAGAAGTAGTTCCAGATATTTTCAAAAGTAATTTTTGAAAAATAATTCTATTTTCGAAAGTAATTCTATTTTCGAAAAGTAAATTCTATTCTGTAATTCACTTTAGTTAAAAAGCAGTGTTCCACGGGGACGCGTCCCCCAGGGTGGGGGACGCAGGGCACGCGTTCCCCACGTCCCCGGGACGGGGGGACTCAAGGGGGGACGTTTCCCTAAAACCTAAGTAAGAAGTTGGAGTTGTAAGGTGTTTTGGTGTGCAACTGAGGGTAGTAATTAATGGTAATGTTAAATTCTTAAAGTAAAAGTGACATGTCACTTTTACTTAAATTTTTAACATTACCATTAATTGTTTCAGGATGTTTGAGAGTGGTTCCAACCTCATTGGACTTCATATGGAGAAAGTAGAATTTTAGGTCCCATTCAAAATTCAGCAGACTTAACAGTTTTCAGGA
>ML841893.1:11977-40229 GCA_009831015.1 Picea engelmannii
TATTGCACTTGGTGTCGTTTTGATATATTCATGAGCATACTTTGGATATGTTGTCTCTAATTGTCTCTAATGCTTTGGAAACATGATTTAAAATCTTAAAAATTTATTTTTTATATTTTTTATATTATATATGTGACGTCCCCCCGTCCCCCATTTCCCAAAAATCCCTAAAATTTGGGGGTACTTACCACACGTCCCCCTTTTGCGTCCCCCCGTCCCGGAGTCTTGGTGGAACATTGTTAAAAAGTGAAAGTCTTATTTTTATAAGTTGAGTCTAAAAAGTAAATTTCATGCATGCATGACTTAGACTAGGAGTTTTCTCATAAATAGATTAGGATTTTGGTCTTAGCTAAAACTATCAAGATAGGTTAATATAGAAAGTTCACATACACTTGGACACTTGAGCAGGTTGAGTGACAGAGAGGGAGAGAGAGTAGGCAACCAAGAAAGAGATGTTTCCGGCAGCATGCAGTCCCACATAGCAGTTCTGTATAGTCATATGGACGGTATCGTACAGATCTATAGAGTCATACGAACATATCAATACTAGTTTCCATACAGGTCGTACAACAAGCCATACTCTCCCAATGTTGTTCCACTCAGTTTGAGGTTTTATTTTTGGTATCTATGCAGTCCTATTTTTGGGCAGCTTGTTGTAAATTTTAACCTTGTACAATATCTACTGCAAACAGATATTCAGAAAAGGAACAAAAAAGATACAATGGCAAATACAAACATTACACAGAGATTTTTCCCCTGGAAACCCAAACCGGGAAAACCAACATATTCTATATTATTCATCATGTTACAATGTTTAAAATACAAAATACATATAGGAGCCAGCGGCATCCAAAACCCTAACCCAATGACCTGGATTAGTCCAAAACTGTAATTTCTTAACGGGAAATAGAAAACCATCGGCAAAGAAACCATGTGCCGAAAAACCACCTAAATATAATGCGGTCCCGAGGTAGAAAAAATGCGGTCTCGATGCATAATATTTTTTTTGGAGGTTTTCTTGTAAGTTATTGAAGGAGTAATTACTTGTGTTGTGTGAAATTAATTTTCATGCTTCCACTATTTGATTTTCAGCTATTGTGTGATTAATGCTATGGTTTGAAATTTATTTCTGCAATAATTAAATTCAACAATCCACTTGTTTGATTGAGATCATAAGAACTTTAGTCACCTAGGGATTGACATTTTTCACATGTTATTTGCTTGGGATCTGTGTGAGGTCTGGTTGGCACATTATCCATTTCAGTGGCATGGGATCTATTTCCAGGCTTGAAGGATCTGCTTACATGGCGGATCCTAGGCGGTTTGTATCCGTATCTAGATCTAAAACGTGGATCCGTGGATTGAGATTCAAGCCCCTTTGGATCTGGTAACACAAGTTTAATGTTTATCTGAATATACTTGTCCCATCTTTGGGATGGTCATTATAGAAGAGCATATCTTGTTAGAAACAAGGCTTTCAAAACATAACTTTAAATAGATGTCAACCAAAAATTGATATTGGGAGCAATCCCATGACCTATCAATCACATATTATAACAAAGTATAAATTCAACATAACACGAAACGATATCTTCACTACAACCACTGGGAGTAAAGATGTAGAATATTTATGCACTTGATAGGTGCCTCTTCTGCACGCTATATACAAGTGGCTATTCCTCCAAAAAGATCGGGTCTTGAAGTTTGGAAACATAATTGACTAGGTATCCCTAGTTGCTGAGGATGCTACCTCTATGGCATCATTTTCATGTATATTTGTGTTTGCATAGTATTCTAAGATCGATGGATATTTATAGAGTATGGGCTTCACCAAAAGTGAAGCAGATCTTAGCTTATATTACATATTTTTTGGGACTGATTTGCTTGTTTTCGTGTTGTATGTAGATGATTTGTTTCTTGTAGGTGCCTAGAAGCTCATTGTAGGGTGCCAAGTAGACATGGCAACTAAGTTCGAGATGAAGGACATCAACATGATGAATTACTTCTTGGGATTGGAAGTTTGGTAGAGAACAAGGAAGATTTTCCTTCAATAAGGTATGTAGTTGGGATCCTGAGAGATTTCAAATGGAGGACTAGAAACCTATGGCCACACCCATGATTACTTATTTGAAGAAGGTGACAACTTTAATTCTAGAGTTGGTGGATCCCACATTGTAAAGGCAGTTGATAGGTTCCTTGATGTGTTTGGTCAACACCAAGCCAGATATATGTTTTTGGCAGTGAACACCTTGAGTTAGTTCATGGTGGAGCCAAGGTAAGAGCATTGGGTAGCATCGAAACATGTGCTCAAGTATTTGAGGGGTACAATGGAGTGTGGTCTGAGATATCTTGGAGATGCTGAAGTGAAGTTACAGGTGTATTAAGACTTAGATTAGGCAAGCAGTGCAACAAAGAGGAAGAGCACCTCAGGGTGTTGCTTTAGGTTGGGATCAACAATGATATCCTAGTTCAGTAGGAAGCGAACTTTCGTGGTACTTAGTTCAGTAGAAGTGGAATACATGGAAGCTAGTGCTGCTAGTTGTGATGCCACCCGACTTCACACGTTACTTATGGGATTGTTTGATTATGAGTTGGATCCCATAGTGATTTACGGTGATAATCAAAGTTGTATCAAACTCTTTGAGAATACAATGTTTCATGACAAGTCCAAGCATATAGAGATTAGATATCACTTCATATGAGATAAGGTTTCAGAAGGGAGCATTGAAGCTCTAGTTTATTCCCACAGATCAATAGGTAGCTGATATTCTGACCAAACCCTTGGCAAAAGGGAATTTTGAAGCATTAAGAGACATACTTGGATTGCTGCAAAATTCCTTCCTCGCTAAGAGGGAATGTTGAGAAACATAACTCAGACATGAACTTCTGCATAGGTTTAGTGTGAATTGTTAAATTATGAGCTTGATTTCTTATGCAGATTAATTCTTTTATTTTCTTCAACACTTTGATTCCAACTTAATCCACTTCAACAACACCAAATCATAACCGAATAGCAATAACTATGTAAATAAGTAAGCATTCACATCAACAACACATATACCCCGGGGAAACCCTGTACAGGGAGAAAACCCCCAACAAGCGATATTCCTTTATTGCATTAATAATGTAAGATCACTTACAAATATCCACCATGAATGTTCTGCTCTTAAAGAGCTTGCCAAGATGACTCTGACCTGACAAAGACCTAAGAGACCTTGTTGAAATACACCTCTGATATGCTGTCTCTATTGCTGATATACAACACTGATATTTTTCTTTGGTATGCTGCCTCTTTATCACTGATATGCGCCTCTATTGCTTCACCCTTAACCTACCTATCAAAACTGAGTTTAAGAGAGGGGTCGACCTTTGCTTATATAGGCTGAAGAGGAGAAGAGGAGAGACTTGAAACAGTAACCCGTTTGCATGAGTTAATCATAACTCAACTTCATACTTTAGTTCGAACTTAGAACTAGACTTGAGACTGGTATGCTTTAGTTCGAAAATAGAACTAGACTTGAGACTTCAGTTACAACTCAACATTACACTTTAGTTCTAAAATAGAACTAGACTTAAGACTTCAGTTGCAACTCAATATTACACTTTAGTTCTAAAATAGAACTAGACTTAAGACTTCAGTTGCAACTCAACATTACACTTTAGTTCTAAAATAGAACTAGACTTGAGACTTGAGTTACAACTCGACTCTTTACAAGGCAATTCAAAATTCTCTTCATGGTGGATAATGTTACACGTGCCAATGCACTAGATCGATACATTTATATCATTTGCAATATTCGGAATATCGTTTGTTTCTAGCTCATAGGAATTTTATATTGAACCTAACTTTTGCTAGATGCCTCGACTTTTGCTCATGGTTCACAAGTTTTGACTAGGCTCACAGAGGTTGTATGTTCCCCCTGACTTTTGCACTAGTCTGTCTATGCTCACAGAGGTTGTACGTTCCCCCTGACTTTTGCACTAGTCTGTCTATGCTCACAGAGGTTGTACGTTCCCCCTGACTTTTGCACTAGACTGTCTATGCTCACAGAGGTTGTACGTTCCCCTTGACTTTTGCATTAGACTCACATAGCATCTCGTTTGTCCCGACTTTCGGTTTGAATCACAGAGGTTGTACGTTTCCCCTGGCTTTTGTCAATACCTCACAAGACTGGTTGATTCTCCAAATCTCCCTGGCTAGCCTCAGGGTGGCCCATATGGCCTCTCATTGGAGAATCACTGTCGATGCTGCCAAATTTAACACTCCCTCTCAGTGAGGGAGTCATTCTTAGCCACACCAAGCTTGCCTCTCAGCTGCACAAACTCTCTCGAGTTCAGAGGCTAGGTCAGGATATCACCTACCTGCTCGCTCGTGGCTATGTACTGTAACTTTACAGTTTTTCTCTACACCAAGTCTTGGATGTAGCGGTACCTCATGTCAATGTGTTTTGACCTGTCGTGAAATACCGGGTTCTCTGTCAATTTTATGCAACTTTAATTATCACAGTGAACCACCGTCGTCTCAAGCTTGTCACCAAACAACCCGGAAACCAATTTTCTAAGCCATACTGCTTCCTTGCTAGCATCACTTGCTGCAATGTACTCAGCCTCTGCTGTATTCTGTGCAATGGATCCCTGCTTCCGGCTTGACCAAGAGATCATAGCGGATCCCAAACTGAAGTAGTATCTGGAAGTACGCTTCCGATCCACTTGGCTTTCTAGCCAGTCAACATCTGCATACCCATGCAAAAATAAACAACCACTGGATGTATATCTCAGACCATAAGTAATGGTCCCTCTGAGATATCTCAAGATGTGCTTTGCTGCCACCTAGTGTCTCTGTCTCGGTTCAGTCATGAACTGACTCATTGCAATCACTGGATAGCATATATTTGGCCTAGTGTGGATCATGTACATCAATGATCCAATCAACTGCCTATACATGGTGGGATCCACCAAATCTGAACCTGTATCACAATCATGCAGCTTCCTCAGGTTGGTAGCCATCGGAGTAGACATGGATTTGCAATCCATCATACCATACCTCTTTAGTACATCCACTGTGTATTTTCCTTGTGCCAGAAATATCTCACCCTGTCTTTGCCATACTTCCAATCCTAGGAAGTAATGCATCAAGCCTAAGTCTTTCATCTCGAATTATGAGGTTAGCTCCCTCTTACACTAGGCCATTAGCCCTTCATCTCCTGTTAGAAAGATATCATCAACATACATGATTAGTATAACAGGTTGGTAACCTATTACCTTGAAGTACAGATTTGCATCAACATCACTTTTCTGAAAGCCCAGTCTTTTAAGAAAGACATCAATCCTGTCATACCAAACTTTGGGAGCCTACTTAAGACCATACAAGACCTTCCTTAGCTTGCATACATGAGTGCCTTTGTTATGCAGTACAAAACCATTTGATTGTTCCAAAAAGACCTCTTGTTCAATCTTTCCATTCAAGAATGTTGTTTTTACATCCATCTGATGTAGCTTCCAACCAAGAACGAAAGATAAAGCAATAATAGTTCGAATGGAGGTATACCTGGCTACAGGGGCAAAAGTCTCTTCGTAGTCGATTCCTTCTTTTTGAGTGAATCCTCTGGCTACAAATCTTGCTTGGAACTTTTCCACACTTCCATCAGTTGCATGTTTGATCTTATAGATCCATTTGGAAGAAACCGCTGATTTGTCTTTTGGCCTCGGCACAATGTCCCAAACATTGTTCTTTATAATAGATGTGTATTCCTCAAGCATGGTATCCTTCCATACTTGTAATTTATCTGCTTCTTCAAATGAAGAAGGTTCGACATCACTAATGCTGCTCATCACATAGCCTCATCACTAAGGTTCGACATCGCATAGCCTCCAAACCTATGAGGCCTCTTCCTTTCCCTGAAAGTTCCTTTGGGAGCAGCTATCCTTTCTCCTTCCTGCACTATTTCTTTAAGCCACCCTGGCTTCCTTTTGGCTGGAGGTTTTTCAAGAGTTCTTTCTAACACTTCAACAGGTTCTAGGGGCTCATTACTTGGCTCTTCACGAGGTTCCTCCCTCTGATCATCTGACTCTTCATTTTCAGAAGAGGGTGAAGCTGGCTGAACTGCTTTTGATCCCTGTTGAAGCTTTCTGGATTTCTTAAATGCGGCTTCCTCATGGAAAGTCACATCTCTGCTTACCTCTATTTGCCTCTGACCTGGTACATAAATCTTGTAAGCCTTGAAGTTCTCACTGTACGCCACAAAAACCCCTTTCTTACCTGATGGTTCCATCTTTGTCCTCTTTTCCTTGGGGATATGAGTATACATAGGACACCCAAATATCCTTAGATGCCCTACTTTAGGTTTGATCCCTGAGAAGACCTCTTCAAGAGTCTTGTCCTTTAAGATAGCATGTGGACACATGTTCTGAATATACACGGCAGTGGAGGTAGCTTCTGCCCATAAAGAATTTGACAGATCCTGGTTAAACATCATTGCTTTCGTTGCCTCACAAATTGTCCTGTTTTTCCTTTTAGCAACTCCATTTTGTTGAGGGTTATATGGCACGGTCAACTGTCTCTTGAATCTCGCTGACTTGGAGAAATCCTTAAACTAAAGTGATTCAAACTCTCCGCCATTGTCTGTTCTAAGGATTCTGATGTGTTTCCCTGTCTGCTTTTCAATAAAGGCTTTATACTCTTTGAATTTATCAAATGTGTCACTTTTAGCTTTAAGAAAATATATCCAACATTCTCTTGACTAATCATCAATAAAAATGACATAATACAAACAACCACTGAGTGAAGGAGATGACATGGGACCACATACATCAGAATGAACCAGATCTAAGATGCCCTGAGCTCTGTTGTCACTACTAGGAAATGCTTTCTTTATATTTCTACCTAGCATGCATCCCTTACAAATTTCATTTTTACTAAGAGAAATAGAGGGCATGCCACATACCATGTTCTGTAGATCTAGAAGAGCTTTGTAATGAAGATGTCCAAGTCTTTTGTGCCACAACTCATTGGAGCTAGTCTCATCATGAGCCAATGCCTGAACTGACTGTCCTGACACGACGTACAATCCTCCACTGCGAGCTCCAATGGGTTCTGCTGTACTTAAGTGGCTACCTTTAGCCCATAGTAGTGCCTTCCTGTCCTTGAAGATCACCCAATATCTCTTGTCCTCAAGGGTTGCAATTGATAGTAGATTCTTCTTGACCCCTGAAACATATAATACTTCATCAACAAGAAGCATAGCCCCAGATTCCAATCTGAAGGAGATAGAGCGTACTCCCTCTATCTTGTAACATTTGTCATCCCCAAGCTCAACCTGCTCTGCAAAAGATTTTGTCTCGAAATTTGAGAGGATCTCCTTGTACCCTGTCATGTGCTTTGATGCACCATTGTCTACTAACCAAGTTTTCGGCCCCGTGAAAACTGAACTGGATAAGGCAGAAACCAAGTAATATTCTTTTCTATTTTCTTTCTCATTAGAAGGACATTTTGGTTTCTTTTGGATTCATCATCCTCAACAGTTGAGGCATGATGTTTCCCTTTCCTTGGATATTTCTTTCTAACCAACAATCTTTAGCAAAATGACCCAACTTAATCTTAGATGTATCAATATTCTCTCCTTTGAATGTACCTTTGGTGTTTGGCTTCCTCTAAGAGCCTTTCTGGAATGTGCCTTTCTTCTTTCCCTTGAATCTTGATGCTAAAGCTGAGTGCTCTTCTTTCGTTGGCTCGCTCCTGGTAGCTGTGCGACTCTCCTCCCGGAGGCAATCATGCCATAACCTCCCAAACGTGGGTTGAATCTCTCTCCCACTTACACTGGATAAGGTCTCCCATGAAGAAGGAAGATCGTAAAAAAGGGCCTGCACTAAATCATCATCGTCCATTGTCACCCCTGTGACCAAAAGCTGATCTCTGATCTGGGCTATCCTGGAACAGAAAGATGCCACTGATTCACCTTTCTCAATCTTCAAATACTTAATCTTGTGCTTAAGTGTCCTCATCTGACTTGGAGCCTGTTTCTCATACAGATTCACCAAGGTATCCATACAGTCCTTGGCAGTCATTAACGAAGTCATTGCAGGCATTATACTGTTTTTGACTGAGTCAAAGATGATTCGCTTGTCTTTTGCTCGACTCTTCTTGAAGGCCACTCTTCTTGCATTATTAGTGGGTTCCTCCACCACTGTGGTCACATACTGTTCAAGATCATGCTCTTGCAAGATATTTGTTATACGGAGCTTCCACACATTGAAGTTGGTAGCTCCTTCGAGCCTACCCTCGGCCCTGACTGAATTGGAGGATGCCATGGACATCACACTGGAAACTTAATCAAGCGCGCTTGGATCTGTGTGTACCTGCTGCTGCACTTCAACACGTTTAACACACCCTAAGCTCTGATACCATGTTAAATTATGAGCTCGATTTCTTATGCGGATTAATTCTTTTATTTTCTTCAACACTTTGATTCCAGCTTAATACACTTCAACAATACCAAATCATAACCGAATAGCAATAACTATTTAGATAAGTAAGCATGCACATCAACAACACATATACCCTGGGGAAACCCTGTACAGGGAGAAAACCCCCAGCAAACGATATTTCTTTATTGCATTAATAATGTAAGATCACTTACAAATATCCACCATGAATGTTATGCTCTTAAAGAGCTTGCCAAGATGACTCTGACCTGACAAAGACCTAAGAGACCTTGTTGAAATACACCTCTGATATGCTGCCTCTATTGCTGATATACAACACTGATATGCTTCTTTGGTATGCTACCTCTTTATCACTGATATGCGCCTCTATTGCTTCACCCTTAATCTGCATATCAAAACTGAGTTTAAGAGAGGGGTCGACCTTTGCTTATATAGACTGAAGAGGAGAAGAGGAGAGACTCGAAATAGTAATCTGTTTGCATGAGTTAATCATAACTCAACTTCATACTTTAGTTCGAACTTAGAACTAGACTTTAGATTGGTATGCTTTAGTTCGAAAATAGAACTAGACTTGAGACTTCAGTTACAACTCAACATTACACTTTAGTTCTAAAATAGAACTAGATTTAAGACTTCAGTTGCAACTCAACATTACACTTTAGTTCTAAAATAGAACTAGACTTAAGACTTCAGTTTCAACTCAACATTACACTTTACTTCTAAAATAGAACTAGACTTGAGACTTTAGTTATAACTTGACTCTTTACAAGGCAATTCAAAATTCTCTTCATGGTGGATAATGTTACACGTGCCAACGCACTAGATCAATACATTTATATCATTTGCAATATTCGGAATATCGTTCGTTTCTAGCTCATAGGAATTTTGTATTCAACCTAACTTTTGCTAGATGCCTTGACTTTTGCTCATGGTTCACAAGGTTTGACTAGGCTCACAGAGGTTGTATGTTCTCCCTGACTTTTGCACTAGTCTATCTATGTTCACAGAGGTTGTACTTTCCCCCTGACTTTTGCACTAGACTGTCTATGCTCACAGAGGTTGTACATTCCCCCTGATTTTTGCAATAGACTCACATAGCATCTTGTTCGTCCTGACTTTTGGTTTGACTCACAGAGGTTGTACGTTCCCCGTGTCTTTTGTCAATGCCTCACAAGACTGGTTGATTCTCCAAATCTTCCTCGCTAGCCTTAAGGTGGCCCATATGGCCTCTCATTGGAGAATGACTGTTTATGTTCACAGAGGTTGTACGTTCCCCTTGACTTTTGCACTAGACTGTCTATGCTCACAGAGGTTTTACGTTCCCCCTGATTTTTGCATTAGACTCACATAGCATCTCGTTCGTCCTGACTTTTTGTTTGACTCACAGAGGTTGTACGTTCCCCGTGTCTTTTGTCAATGCCTTACAATACTGGTTGATTCTCCAAATCTTCCTGGCTAGCCTCAAGGTGGCCCATATGGCCTCTCATTGGAGAATGACTGTTGATGCTGCCAAATTTAACATGACCATGTGATCCAGATGGATGTCGGTGGCCTCCCACCTATTCCAATTGGCTCATTTTGGCAGTTTTCCAATTTGGCAGTTTTTTCCTAGTTTTCGGATCCCCTACTTCCGGGGCTGTTTTGAGGCCCTAATCAACGATTTTAGGGCTCGCAACAATCAGACTGGAGACTGAATTAAAGTTTGACGACGACATGTGTAGTCCTCGGATAGACCTTTCCAATGGGCTATCGTGCGCCTAAAACGAAGATCGTATGCAAAAGTTATGACCTCGAGAAGTTGATGTACTGACTTATCCCAACGGGTCCAACACGACTTTTTGCTCTTCATCTCCTAGGGTTATTTTTTTGGATGTCTAGGGTTTTGGCATTCCTGTTTATTGGAAAAAAGGCATGGAGAGCCTCATTGTAACATCTTCTTGTGAATGAGCGCAACCGTCACATCTCTTCTCAGATAGAAGCTGCCACCATTCTAGAAAATTTGTTTTTAGTCTGCATTTTACAGTTTCAACATATTTCCTTATTGAATAGAAGCCAGTTTTATTGTATCTCTGTTATTGTTCCTTGTGCTTTTGTGTTAAGCATAGTAATAATCTGTAGTCATTTTGTTCGACTCATAAAATCTGGATCAGTGGTATCAAAGCACTCTGCTCCTTGTTGTTCTTAAAGCATGTCCCCGACGAGTTCAGGGTATAAATATTAAAGAATTGGGTCTCGAGCTTGTTTCTCTTGAGGACAAAAGCTCTCGCACGCCCAAGCGACCTCTCATGGCAAGAGAAAAGAAAGACGACCGAACAAGAGATCCTTTCAAAATGTTGCTCGAGGAAGCCCTCACGCAATAGAGGAACGAGATAATGGATAGTTTTGCGCAAATCCTTCGACGACTACCAACAGGCGACGCATCTTCCTTGAGCGGAGCCGCCACCCCCTTCAAGGTACAAATCAACTTTGATAGTCCTATATTTGAAGGTCAGATAGACACAGATGCTATAGACAAATGGTATGGTTGAATCTATTAGAAGGGTATTTTTCTGTCCATAATTTTTCGAATAGAGAAAATATTACTTTTGCGCTCCTCAAAGCTGTTCCCCATGTCAAAGATTGGTGGGAAACTTTCTGTGAGCAAAAGGAAACAGAGGAACCCTCATTATTTACATTCGCGATCACCTGGAGTCTTTCAGGGATGCTATCAAGGAACAATACTACCCTGTCGGAAGTTATGACGACTTGTATACAAAATGGTCCACACTGCGGCAGGAAAGAGACCAAGTAGTGCCAGAGTTCACAAATATCTTCCATACCTTGCGCATTAAGCTGGGTATCAAAGATTCTGAGCGACATCTGGTGCTCAAGTATCGCGGTGGTCTGCATAGATACATCCAGGCCAAAATCGAATTTTTGGACATCTCGTCCTTAAGCGCGGCCTATGGATATGCCGTCAAAATCGAGCAGAAGCTTAAACAAAAGACGTGACAATTTGGGCCGAGGAACCCCTCACAGCAAAAGAAGGGCAACTCCAACCCGCAAAACAAAGGACAGAGCAAAGATGGACAACCTTAGGACAACTAGGGTAAGCCACAAGCAAAGAAGGACACCGGAAAAACAAAGAAAGATACCGGGAAGTGGTGCGACTTCCATAAGAGCCCCTGGCATAACATTGCTGATTGTTGCTCAAAGCAGTTGCTAGTGGCTGACGTGAAAGCCTCTGAATCAGATGCGGGTTCCGACTTTGAGTCAAAATCAGAAAGTGGGAGACGGATCGTTGACGCGGAACCCAGTGCCATCGTTGCTACCACCAAGATCCAGCCCGATGAAGCAGATGAGCCAGAGGAAGGCGAGCGCCTCTTTCATTCACAGATGTGGGTGAAAGGCATCCTGCTGCACTTCATCGTTGATAGCGGTAGCTAGAAGAATCTCATCTCAACAGAGGTTGTCAAGCGGCTAGCCTTGCCGACAACGCCGCACTCGCAGCCCTACACCATTGGATGGCTCTGCCACGGAAGCGATATCCGCGTCAGCCAATAGTGCTGTCTGTTGTACGACATCAAGCCTTTCAAAGATGAGGTGTTGTGTGATGTTGGTCCTCTCGAAGTTTGTAATGTTCTTTTGGGTCAACCTTATTTATCGAAATGTCATGATGTATATGAGTCTAGGCCTCGCAGTGTTATTATTACTTTGAACAGGAAATTGTACAAGATACTCGAGGCAGTCCCACCTAGTGCTATTTCCTTGATCTCTGCCAAGCAATGTAGGAAGGTCATCTCTCAGACCGAGAAGTTTGTCTTCTTCGTGATTTTCTCTCAGAGTGAACGAAAGATTGCAGCCACATCCAGGGCCTCCGCGGTCGACCTCTCCAAACAGCAAAAACAAGTGGATAAGGTCGTGGAAGAATACACAAATATCTTCTCCTCACGTATCGGGGTACCTCTGCACTGTCAGGTCCAACATCCCATTGATCTGACCCCTGACGCACTGCTACCAAATGGGCCAGTCTACCGTCGCTCTCTGTTAGAGAATGAGGAGATTAAGTGACAGATCTAAGAACTGCTCCACAAGGGGCACATCTGTCCCAGTTCATTGCCTTGTGGGAGCCCAATCGTGCTGGTGCAGAAGAAAGACGGGACTTGGTGACTCTGCATTGATTACCGAGACCTAAATAAAATCACAGTCAGGAATCGGTACCCGATTCCCCAAATCGACGATCTCCTTGATCAACTCAAGGGGGATAAATAGTTCAGTAAGATTGATCTCAAGTCTGGCCACCACCGGGTCCCAATAGAAAAGACAGATGTATGAAAGACAACCTTCAAGTCAAAAGAAGGTCTTTTTGAATGGCTGGTCATGCTCTTTGGTTTGACAAATGCTCCAACAACTTTCATGAGGATGATGGACGATATCTTGCGACCTTTCACCAATACTTTTGTAGTGGTGTATTTGGATGACATCCTCATCTACAATAAGACTCGGGCGGAACACTTGCACCATATTTAGCAGGTTCTGCATACCCTGCGACAACACAAGCTATATGCCAACTTGGAAAAATGCTCCTTCGGCATGGACAGGGTCTGGTACCTAGACTACATTATTGATCAACATGGTGTGCATGTGGATCCAACCAAGATCTAGGTCATCCGTGACTGGCCAACCCCAACCAAACTCACTGAGCTTCGAAGCTTCTTGGGCCTTGCCAATTTTTACCGCAGGTTCGTGTTGGGATTCTCCCATATTGCATGGGCCTTCAACCAAGTAACTAGGGGTGGTGGTAAGGCAAAATTTGTGTGGGGCCTGTACCAACAACAAGCGTTCGATGATTTGAAGCAACGCTTGTGCTCAACCCCAGTACTTTCATTACCGGACCTGCAACAACCCTTTGAGATCGAGACAGATGCTTCAGACAATGCTGTGGGCGCAGTTCTCACTCAACACGGCCACCCCGTGGCCTATCATAATGAGACACTATCGAATGTCGTTCGTAAGTACTCTACTTATGACAAAGAAATGTACTCCATTGTGCAAGCCTGCCGCCACTGGAAACATTACATTCTTGGGAAGGAGACAATCATCCACACTGATCGTAAGCCACTGCAGTACATGCAGACACAAGGCAAATTGCAGAATGACCGCCATCAGAAGTGGTCCACATACTTGCAGTAGTTCCACCTCAACATCAAGTATAGAGCAAGAAGTACCGACCGAGTCGTTGATTGCCTCAATCGACCTCCAATCGCGACACTCACCACGGTGCTAGACTCTTGCAGCCACGAGACCTCCGGATGGCCTCACCTCTATGAGACAGACCTTGACTTCGCCACCACCTACCAAATGTTGGGCGCAAGCTCAGTTGTCGCTAATTTCCATTTTCAGGATGGGCTGTTGTGCCATCTGGGCCATCTCTGCGTTCTATCAAGCGAGCCAGCGACGCTGATTTGAGAAGCCCATTGCAGTCGGGTGGCAGGACACTTTGGCGTCAAAAATACAATGGCAGTGTTGTAGAAACATTTCTATTGGCCGAAACTTCGACAAGATGTTAGCAAGTATATCAGGTCCTGCACTGCCTACGCTGTTGCTAAAGCGACCACTAAGAAACAGGGCCTGTACACCCCTCTGCCTACTCCTGACAGGCCGTGGGAATCCATTTCAATGGACTAAATATCGGGCCTTCCGTCCACCAAGAGGGGAAATGACTGTGTTTTTGTAATTGTTGATCGCTTTTCCAAGATGGCGATTCTGGCCACCTGCAAGAAGAGCATTACAGCAGAGGCCACTGCCAAGCTCTTCTTTGAACGAGTCTGGGTACATTCTGGAATCCCACAAACCATTGTCTCAGATCTAGACAGTCGGTTCCTCAACACATTTTGGTCAAGCCTCTGGTCATTGCTGAACACCAAGCTCACTGAATCCACTGCCTTCCACCCCCAGACAGATGGCCAAACCAAGGTTGTCAATTGGATGATCGTGCACCATTGCTTCGTAAGGGGGGAGGATTGATCTAGATGGATGCCGGTGGCCTCCCACCTATTCCAACTAGCTCATTTTGGCAGTGTTCTAGTTTGACAGTTTCTAGTTTTTGAGTCCCCGACTTCCGGGGTCGTTTTGAGGCCGTAAACAACGTTTTTACGGCTCGCTAGAGTCAGACGTTTGACGATAACATGTGTAGTCCTTGGATAGACCTTTCCAACATGCTATCGTGCACCTAAAATGGAGATTGTATGCAAAAGTTACGACCCCAGGAAGTTAATGTACTAACTTATGCCAACGGGGCCCACATGACTTTTGGCTCTTCATCTCCTAGGGTTAGGTTTTTGGATGTCTAGGGTTATGGCATTCCTGTTTATTGTAAAAAAGGCTTGGAGAGCCTCATTGTAACCATCTTCTTATGAATGAGCACAGTCGTCACATCTCTTCTCAGCACTGTTGAAAAAGTTGACATCGACGAGGGTTCATAAAACATCGTTTCGGGAAAAGTCGACAAAAAATTGGAAAACCACGACAAACATTAAAAAATACAAAACATATTCATTTTTTTCAAAATTTTAAACATATAAAGCAACAACAACATCAGATAAACACATTGGCACATAGATATGGAGAAAACACTGATATATATGATGTTGTGGATGCCAAATAAAAGATGATACATCAAAGTCGATACCGAATCCTCAACCCTAATAGTTGTCCAATCAAGGACTCAAAAGTGGAGAACCAATACAAAATGACCTCACATATATAAATGTATATCATCATCATTAGGTAGATGTACAATGCAATGTTTTAAAACTCGGACTCAACCTCAGAATCGGTTGATGGTCAACTCGAACTCGAACTCGAACTCGGATTGACTCGGACCGATCTTATTTCAATGATTTGGTTTACTAAATATTACATAAAATATTTAAATTTTATTGAAAAAATTATATTTTAAAAAATTCCAAACCATGATTCCAAAAAATTATTGAAACTTTGAAAGAAGCATTATGAATAAATGAGCAAGAACATTCAAATGACAAGCAATGTTCCACCATTGCTTATATTCAAATCCTCATCATTAGTATCAAATCTTTGTCTCTACCTTGATCCTCTAGAGACATCAGTGAACACCTCCCAATTTTGATGAAACCACCTAACTGAAGCCTTATAATATGGTAGAAAAAGCTTAACATGCCTAATGAATGATTTTGGTTTGAGTGAAAGGTACATTTCTGCTAAGGCTATGTTAGAGGAGTTCAACAATCAATACCACCAACATCAAGGTACATAAAGGGCTTGGTGCTCTCGATTAAATGCCAATCCCATACCCTCATACGTGATATAATCCAATGAAAATGTTGCAATCCTACCAATCCTGAAATACTGAACACTGTTAAGTCTACTGGATTTTGAATGGGATATGAAATTCTACTTTCTCCATATCAAGTCCGATGAGGTTGGAACCACTCTCAAACATCTCGAAACAATTAATGGTAATGTTAAAAATTTAAGTAAAAGGATAAAAGGGAAAGATAAAGATTTAAGTAAACTATTAATTACCAGCATTTTTGGTCAAACACTTTTAAAAAAAAATTCAATCTTGCATGTTGGTGGGGTCTAGTACCTACTTGATCGAGTCAAGCCCTTCTCCTTCCTTCTCCAACAACAACAAACAAAAATGACAAAAAAACTCAAAAAATCTGCTTTATGAGGATGATTTCCACTAACTGGTCACGACTTTTACCGAAAAATCGTAGACAAAGTCGTGATTTTTATGGGCCAATTTTTTGGGATCGGCCACTTTTTCAACACTGCTTCTCAGAGATAAGCCGCCACCATTCTAGCAAGCTTGTTTTTAGTCTGCATTTTACAGTTTCAACATATTTCCTTATTGAATAGAAGCCAGTTTTACTATATCTCTATTATTGTTCCTTGTGCTTCTGTGTTAAGCATAGTAATAATCTGTATTCATTTTGTTCTGCTCATAAAATCCAGATCAACATGTGAGAAATACTTTAATAACCATGAAACTGTTGATTTTAAGCATATTGTGGAGGTTTCCTTGTAAGTTTTTGGAAAGAATGAAAAAGTGATTTGAAGGAGAAATTACATGTGTATGTGTGAAATTGTTTTATGCTTTTGCTATTTGATTTCCAACTATTGTGTGATTGATGCTATGGTCTAAAATTTAATTTTTGTGTCAATTAAATTTAACAATTTACTTGTTTAATTGAGATCATAAGGATGTCAATCATAGGCTTCAGACACCCAAACCCAACTCTTGATCTTAGCCTATCAAGCATACTAATCAACCCTCACTAGCCTACAATCGTACATTACACATGTGAATATATAGATATTGCAATGGTCAAGTTTCATTGTGCCAAACCATATCTGCCTCAATGATTTCTTGATTAAGGGATTACAAGATTGAGGGTGATATGACTTGCTCCTAGATCATCTGATATTGACTTTGACTTGGACCAAAAAACTTGTGTATAATTGATAACCACTAAGAGAAGATTCCAGGTCAGCAACACTTGCTCGACTTCCAAGATGATGATGTGGAATGGTTCACACTTCTGTCTCAATGGGTGCCGTGTGATTCAAAAAACCTTTGAACTAACAATTGTATTGATCCTTGTCTGTGCAACAATTCCATGCATGCATTTTTTATTACCAATTCTACACTCATTAAATGAAAAATCGTTCTCTTCATTCCTAAACTTTAAACATTTCAAAGACATCTTTCCTCAAAGGTTTAGTAAAGATATCAATCACTTATTTAATGGTGTTGCAATAATTCATTTGAATTTGGTTTTCTTCATGCAACTGCCTTAAATAGTGTATATGCACTTGAGTGTGCTTGCTTCATTAGTGAAGAACTATATTCTTCCCAAGTTGAATAACATCCCTGATTGTCACAAAATATAATGGTAGGATTTTCATGTGCCTAACCAATCTTTGACTTAGATCGCTTAAGCCAAACTGCTTTACATACTTCATTCAACACACCTCTATACTCCACCTTTGTTAAAGATAAAGCAACTATGTGCCACTTCTTGCTACTCCAACTTACTCTAGTTGAACAAACATGAATCACGAATCTAGATTTGGACTTCCTACTCTTTGTGCATCCAACCTAGTCAGAATATGTGTATTGAATTAACTCTAAATTATCATTGTGTTGGGAAAATTCTAGTTACCAACTCAATCTTCTCTGTAAGTATGTCAAAATTCTTTTAGATGCGCTCCCATGACTTTCTCTTGGATATGCTATAGATATAGACACTGTCCTAACTACATAGCATATATTAGGGCTAGTAATGGTCAAATAGATCAAGCTACTTACTCGTTGCCTATATAGGGTTGCACTCACTGTTTTCCCTATTTTATCTCTAGGCATCTTTGTTGCATAATCTATTAGCATGTCACAATCATTACAATCTCCCATTCATAATCCCTTGATTAGGTCCATGGCATACTTTGACTGAGACATGAAAACTCCTCCTGACATTTTACATTTGTCCGTACCAAGATAATAATGCAACACTCCAAATCGCACATTTAAAGCATCGTTGTAGGTCTTCCTCCATTGCTTCAATATCGATATCAACATTCCTTTTTCATAATTAAATCGTCAACATACATTATGACTAGTAATGATCCTCCACTTGATTTCATATACAAATTTGGATTTGCATCACATCTTAGGAATCTGGCTTCTTTGAAATTCTTGTTAGTTTATGTATACCATGCTCTAAGAGCTTGTTTCAATCCATATGAAACTTTTTGTGACTTATTGAGAAAGTTTTGCTTACATAGCTCCAAGAATCCAGGGGGGCTATTCCATGAGGACTTCATCCATCGACCATTTGGAAAAACAAATTTGACATGCATCTGATGATTAATCCATCTGTAAAATGTTGCAATAGCTAGCAAAATTCTTATGGTTGTCATCTTTGCTAGAGGTGCAAAATTTTCTTCATAGTTGATTCCTTCCTTTTGCACATAGCCTTTTACTACTTATCACGCGTTTTATCGATCTATGGTATCATTAGCTTTATATTTGTTTTTGAAATTCCATTTACATCCAATTACTTTTTTATTCACTGGTAACTCAACTAGTGTCCAAGTTCTATTCTTCTTGATAGTATCAATCTTTGTTTGCATGGTAGCTCTCCATTTGGCTTTTTCTGTCTATTCATAGGTATGTTATTCATCTGTACTAAGAACTGTTGATGTATTTAGCATCAGACAGGTACTTCCACATAGCCTTGGTGTCTAGCATGTGGAAGTCGTCCGTAATGCCTCTCAAAATCTTAGGAGTTTCACTTTATGTAAGTGAATGTACTTTTGTAATAAAGTGAGTTTAATTTAATTAAATGCCTAAGTATTTGGCATTAGTAATTAAATTAAGTCCTAGCCGTTAGATGTAAAGTGAACGCGAGATTAGATCTTAGTCGTTGATCACTTTAAGAGATCTAGGGTTTTGGACTTAGGGAAAAACTCAAGGTTATAAAAGGCAGCCTAAGTGAGAGGAGGAGACATAATGATGGTACACAAAGAGTGAGTGAGCATTCAGGTGTGCATGGACAAGGGCCAAGGAAAGAGTGCAAAGGGGACAACAAGGGAAGTAGTAGCCAACAAGATCGAAGAACTGATCTTGGGTAATAGGCTAGGCTATTTAGAAGGGCCATTATCCTAGGACGAGAGCCCTGATTTTATTTAATAAAATCATCACAGATTTGGTTTTCTTGCAAGGATTTTTCCAGGGGTATTTACTCGAAATCATGTGAGCAATGTATTTGACTTTCTGATTTTTTGCTTCTGCTATTTTAAAGGTTAATACTTAGTTGTGCTTTAATTCATAAATCAACAAGTAACTTTGTGTTAGGATTTATCAGAATTAACTACTGGGTAAGATAAAATTAACATGGTATTAGAGCTTGGACTCTAAAAGGAAGCCAACTTTGCATTGAAACATGATTTTGCAGTGCGGGAAATCTTTTATTGCGGGGCATCATAATTTTTAATTTCCATTGCAAGCTCAGGGTAAATTAAAAAAAAAGGAGGGGATGTCGTACGAACGTATGGGCTGCAGATCCGCGCGTGGAGGTGGTCAGATTGTATGGCTGAAGTGAGCTGCAGATCAGGCTTTGGGCTCTTATGGTGGACATCTGTTGAATGACTGCTGAGATTCGGGCTGTGGATTGGACTGAGGCTGCTGACAAAGAAAAGTTTGGGTTTGTTGAGTGGATCGGGAGTTTGGTAGAGGACAACCGCCGAGAAGAATGAGCCACTATTTTATTGCTGCAAATGCACAATTTTGCTGCGAGTTGAAGCCATGGACTGCGGGGAGTTGAACTGGAGCACTGCGGAAGGTGATGACACGTAGCTGTAGAGGCTGAGATCAGAGGTGGAGCCACCAGTCTACGGGCTAAGAAATTGTACCATCAACACGAGAATTGTTGTGTTGTTGTAGCTGCCGACAGGAAATTGTTGGGCGTGATCGAAGGTGATAGCCATGCGTTGGGAAAGCAACAACGAACAAGTTGTGTGGGTGAGTTGAGTACGTGGAACAAAGGAGACAACAACCACTGAGTTGCAACAACGGTCGACGACAAGGAGCGCAGGGCTGTGTAGAAGAAAGGTGCGTGGGGGAGGGGGGGGGGGTCAAGAAGTGACCAACCGCCAACCGAGACAGGCCAACAAGTCGCAGAGGGGCTGCAGAGCTATCCAACAGGGGCCACAGGGGTTGGGTAGCCACCGAGCAGAGACTCGAGCAACCTCTGGGCAGTGGGTAGACAACCCAAAAAGGGCTCAGGCAGCGTGTCTGGACAATGGGTCTCGTGCAAGGATCCGAGCAACAAAAATATTTGTTGAGTTGCTTGCTAGTAATGGCAAGCAACAGAGTGATAAAGAACGAGGAGCAGGTAGCTTCGAAGGTTGAGCAACTCAGACGGAGTCAACCTTCAAGTTCAGGTGGGAAGGAGCAACCTTCCAAGTCTATCAAGGAGTCATGGTACGAGATGGCCATGCAGGATGCTCAGGAGCAAGAGGCTTCTAGGAGCATGATCGGAGGGAAGTCTTCGATGATGGGTCCTTGCGAGATGAAAGGGATAGCTTTCGTTTCAGAGAGAGCAGGCAATCATGTGGATTGGAGAGCAACCATGGTAGCAGATCTGACAACGAAGACAGAGCCACCTTTCGGTGGTGGAAGTACCTTCCTCACTAAGAGGGAGTGTTGATGTATTTAGCATCGGACATGTGCTTCCACATAGGCTCGGTGTCTAGCATGTGGAAATCGTTTGTAATGCCCTCTCAAAATCTTAGGAGATTCACTTTATGTAAGTGAATGTCCTTTTTGAAATAAAGTGAGTTTAATTTAATTAAATGCCTAAGTATTTGGTATTAGTAATTAAATAAAGTCCTAGCTGTTAGATCTAAAGTGAACGTGAGATTAGATCACAGTCGTTGATCACTTTAGGAGATCTAGGGTTTTGGACTTAGGGAAAAACTCAAGGTTATAAAAGCCAGCCTAAGTGAGAGGAAACATAGTGATGGTACACAGAGTGAGTAAGCATTCGAGTGTGCAGGGGTAGGGGTCGAGGAAATGGTGCAAAGGAGGTAACCAGGGAAGTAGCAGCCAACAAGATTGAAGGACTGATCTTGGGTAATAGGCTAGGCTATTTAGAAGGGCCATTATCCTAGGACGAGAGCCTTGATTTTATTTAATAAAATCATCACAAATCTAGTTTTTTTGCGAGGGTTTTTCCAGGGGTATTTACCCGAAATCATGTGTGCAATGTATTTGGCTTTTGGTTTTTTTGCTTCTACTATTTTAAAGGTTAATACTTAGTTGTGCTTTAATTCATAAATCAACAAGTAACTTTGTGCTAGGATTTATCGAAATTAACTGTTGGGTACTGGGTAAGATAAAATTAACAAGAACTTTAGTGATCAATGCAGAATTGGCCAAAGGTGACTTGAAACATTCACTTCTTCTAAGTTCCACTTCACTCTTTAGTGCACAATTGTTTGCATGGTATCCCTCCATTTAACTTTTTTTGTATATTCCTAGGTATGTTTTTCGTCTGTGCTAAGAACTTTAGTGATCAATGTTCCACCCGCTTCTTCCAAGTTCCACTTTACTCTTGAGTGCACTCTCTAATTGTTTCTTTATTTTGGTTTTCACTCTATCAAAAGTTTCAAGCTCTATGCTAGACTCTTCAAGTGTCGTCACAAACTTCTTGGGTACCCTTTGGACTGTAGTAGATTCCTGAGTCTCTAATTCAAAATCATGAGATCTAGGATTCTTAATAGTATCAACAAGAATGATGTGTTGTGCCTCAACAGAGCTCACAAATTTTGTTGTGCATGCTTGATCAAATTTAACAATATGATTTCTCACAAGTTTTTGATCCTCCAAGTCCCACAATCGATATACCTTTGATTGTTCTTCATAGCCAAGCAAAATACACTTGTGTGTTTTATCTAACGACTTGTAGCTACACTGCTCCTTTGGAACATTCATGTAATAGATACTTCCAAACATGTTCAAATGCTTGATAGTAGTTTTGCACCCACTCCACGCTTTCTTTGGTGTGATATTCCAGACTACTTTAGTCAAACTTCTATTGATTAGATAAACAACATGATTACAAGCTTCAATTTAAAATTTCCAATCAACATTTTTGAATTTCAACATACAACACACCATGTTCTAAATGGCATGATTCTTGTGTTTTGCAACTCCATTCTTGTATGACGTATTAGAATTTGTGAGTTGCCTCTTGATACCATTTCTCTGCAAAATGAATCAAAAACATTAGACCTATATTCTCCACCACTATCAAATCTCAATGTCTTTAGAACTTTTTCACTTTGATTTTTAGCAAGAGCTTCCAACTTTTTAAAGATTTTAAAAGCTTCATATTTCTTCTCCAAGAAGTAAACACACACCTTTTGGCATGATCATCTATGTAGGTCATATGTAATGTTCCTTTCCAAATAGGAGCTCCAGAGAGGAGGCTTAATGGTCTAAACAGTCCCGTTAGACTATAGCCAAGGCCAGAAAGGGGTAAACATGGTTACTAGAGGTCATTCCAGTCAAAGGTGTTATAATCAGAAAATGACATTGAGCTAAAAGTGGCTAAAAATGATTTTAAGCCAACTTTAGCTAAAAATAGAACATATGAGCTAAAATTAGAAGTCAACAATGAATTAGGGTTTCAGGCAGCTATAAGAGAAGGTACAACGACTTAGTTCAACATTATGCAGATTTTGACTTGTCATTGAGGAGAAAGGCGCATCTCAGGAGAGGTAGCTCAGTGGATTCCAGGAGGAATACACCAGTGGTTGATTTCGGTTTTGAGAGACACACCCTAGTCATCGGGGAGATCACACAGGTCTTCCATCAGTCTTCAACAATAGTTCTACATGATTAGCAGCATGGGCGCACTTGTTCAGGGAGAGGGCGCAACTTTTGAGGAGGTTTAGTGGATCGACTTGTCCCATTCAGGGAGAGTTTAGAGATTCCCCTCCGACCCAGTTGAGAGGCAGGCCATACACATCTTTTGCCTAGTTTCTCGTCAGATTCCGATGGAGGAATCATCAGGGGCGCATTTTCCGGACATTGGGAGTGTGACACTTGGGGAAGACACATTCGGGGTTCTTGAGCGATTATCAGATCAAATCCAAGGAAACCCTTCTGACACATTTCACAGTAGGCTAGGGAGATCAGTTTGAGACACTTATCAGTCGGTTCCAATGGTGGAATCACTAGGGCGTAGTTTTCCAGTAGCAGAGGGGCGCATTCCCCCAGGGGGGATCCATCCAGGGTCCAGACACACCAGTAGAGGTCCGGACAGTCTCCAGGACTGAGAGGTAGAGCAGGGCTCACTATCTGGGATAGTTTCCAGGAAATTCCGAGAGGTTTAGCCACCAGGGTGAACTTTCCAGACTTACAACAATTGCCGTATGAGCTGCCGTAGCCCACAACAGATCTTCATCTCATCCATTGCATTCCACAATATCCTTCTATTATCGGGTATTATTGTTTTAGTTGCTATTGTGTTCCGGCTAAGATCCTTTTGTCATTTGATCTAGCCGAGTGATTTATTTTACTTAGCCGCATTCGGCATTGTACTCATAGAGATATCATAATATAAGATTTGTAGTCTTTTGTCTCATTTACTATCTGTATGATCATCTATATACTGTAGCAATGAATTACCTACAATAGACATATCAAATTAGCAGAATTTCCCAGACTAGCCAAGTCAGGAACATTACATCATAAAATACAACTTTCATCCAATGAATAGTCTACTCATGGGTCCACACAAGATAGTATGTATTAACTCCAATATTGACTTTACTTGCCATGCTTTTTCAATGGGGAAACTCTTGCACGTTTGTTTGCCAAGAATACAAGCTTCACATAGCCCAACATCTTTTTGTGTTTGTGCACCATATTCAACTTATGTTGTAAAGACAAACTAGAGAATACAATTGTTGATATCTCAATTGCCACAATCAATATGAATTAGTTGTTGTTTCTAGTGCACGCTCAGTGCCAATCTTGGCATCCAATGGATTCACACCATCTTTTTCATAATCTTGTTTTATGAGTGCATACCCATTCAAAGTGTCCTTTATGAAACACATTTTTTACTTCAAATTCAACTTTGACCTTCAGTCTATTCAATTGATTTAAAGATAGAAGATTCTTCTTCAAACCCAATATGTAAATAACTACTTTAATGTTAGATATCATTTTCAGGATTAACTGCGTAGTGTAAGTCATTAGTCTATGACCCATATCCATGAGTATTAGTCGCAATTGACCAATAATTCTCATGATTTGAATAGTCCACTTAGCACTCATTGCATCGGGTGATGCTCACAGGGGTGAAGAAATTGGATTGAAACCAACGAAATGAATCAGATAGCATCAATCATCACTTCTGGGGCTTGCACCCGGTAACCAACACTTCCCAGGTGGTCACCCATCTCAAGACGCCTTTGGCTCAAGTGCGCTTAACTGTGGAGTTTTCCCCACAATCAAGCCCACTTAGCTTGCTACCCCATTTGCAAAACCTTAGCAAGTATTGTGCCTTATGAACTATCCAGTTAGAGCTCCCTTCACTCTTATTATTTAAGCATAGAGGGGCTTTCGTAGTGCAACGTATTAGATATCATTTTTGGGATTAACTGCGTAGTGTAAGTCATTAATCTATGACCCATATCCATGAGTATTAGTCACAATTGACCAATAATTCTCATGATTTGAATAGTCCACTTAGCACTCATTGCATCGGGTGATGCTCACAGGGGTGAAGAAATGGGATTGAAACCAACGAAATGAATCAGATAGCATCAATCATCACTTCTGGGGCTTGCACCCGGTAACAAGGACTTCCCAGGTGGTCACCCATCTCAAGACGCCTCTGGCTCAAGCGCGCTTAACTGTGGAGTTTTCTCCACAATCAAGCCCACTTAGCTTGCTACCCCATTTGCAAAACCTTAGCAAGTATTGTGCCTTATGGACTATCCAGTTAGAGCTCCCTTCACTCTTATTATTTAAGCATAGAGGGGCTTCCGCAGTGCAACATATTAGATATTATTGGTCAGTTTCGACTAATATGTTGCACTGCGGAAGCCCCTCCATGCTTAAATAATAAGAGTGAAGGGAGCTCTAACTGGATAGTTCATAAGGCACAATACTTTCTAAGGTTTTGCAAATGGGGTAGCAAGCTAAGTGGGCTTGATTGTGGGGAAAACTCCACAGTTAAGCGTGCTTGAGCCAAAGGCGTCTTGAGATGGGTGACCACCTGGGAAGTGCTGGTTACCGGGTGCAAGCCCCAGAAGTGATGATTGATGCTATCTGATTCATTTCGTTGGTTTCAATCCCATTTCTTCACCCCTGTGAGCATCACCCGATGCAATGAGTGCTAAGTGGACTATTCAAATCATGAGAATTATTGGTCAGTTGTGACTAATACTCATGGATATGGGTCATAGATTAATGACTTACACTGCAGTTAATCCCGAAAATGATATCTAATATGTTGCACTGCGGAAGCCCCTCTATGCTTAAATAATAAGAGTGAAGGGAGCTCTAACTGGATAGTTCATAAGGCACAATACTTGCTAAGGTTTTGCAAATGGGGTAGCAAGCTAAGTGGGCTTGATTGTGGGGAAAACTCCATAGTTAAGCGCGCTTGAGCCAGAGGCGTCTTGAGATGGGTGACCACCTGGGAAGTCCTGGTTACCGGGTGCAAGCCCCAGAAGTGATGATTGATGCTATCTGATTCATTTCGTTGGTTTCAATCCCATTTCTTCACCCCTGTGAGCATCACCCGATGCAATGAGTGCTAAGTGGACTATTCAAATCATGATAATTATTGGTCAGTTGTGACTAATACTCATGGATATGGGTCATAGATTAATGACTTACACTACGCAGTTAATCCCAAAAATGATATCTAATATGTTGCACTGCGGAAGCCCCTCTATACTTTAATGTTGTGCACCTCTCCTGTATGTAGGAACATAGGTACACCACCTTCACCAACAATCTCCATAGTTTTGTTATTTGTGAATTGGATATCTCCTTTATGAGATGGTTCAAATATATCAAACCAATCACACCTTGTCATATGTCTAATCGCACTAGAATCAATGTACCAAGCATCTTGGGAAGTTTCTGTCACAAGAAGTGAAGTGATTAATGCACCCTTCTTAGTATCCCCATTTGAGTTCTTCCTTTCTGTTACATTGGATGAGTGCTTCTTATTTTGCTCTTTCTTCTGCTTGTAGCAGTCTTGCACATAATGTCCTTCTATGTTATATTATCAACACAACATTCTTTCTCCAAGATCTCTCTTCACTTTACAAATCCCCTTCACCAAATATTGTCTGCTCATATTTCTTACCTTAACCTTTCTTCTTGGCTATCTTCATAGTAAGCGCTTGATTTGAAGTTTTGTTATTGAATTTATTTAAGCATTTCTTTTCTCGAAGTATCTCTCTATGCACTTTGTAAATTCTCTTAACCAGAATTTCTCTCCGCAAATTTCTTACCTTGACCTTTCTTCATGGTGGTCTTCATAGTAAGCGCTTGATCAAAACTGATGTTGTGAATTTATATGGGTGCTACTCTTCCTGCAGTCAAGCTTGTGAAGTATAACTATACTTGTCTTCTTTGAGACATTTAAACTAGTTACGAAAGGTTGAAGTACATGCTTCAATCCATTGATTATCAAAGTAGCCAATTTTTTTGGATCCACTATATACTAATAACAACTAGCTAATCACGTGCATCCTATTTGCAGGTCATATAGTCGACAACATTCTCACTGTTACCAAGCTTCAAGGCATATAACTGGTTACACAAGTAGAATACTCTTGATTTGTTTGAGGTCTGATACAATTTTTGCAATGTAGTCCATATATCATGTGAAATATTTAGGTTCCGAATTTGAGGAATGTTTTGATCAACCATAATAGAGTTTATGATATACTGTTCATCTTCATCAATTCAACAACCTTAGTCGAGCAATCTATGTTTCATTAGTGCGTTATGGATACAAAGTTTCCAAATGGAGTAGGATTTTCTATCCAACATGATGTCAAGAACACAATGCTTGAAGATACAAATGCCATTCTTCCCCTTAGTCAACATTGTCCACACAATCACTAGAAATCCCCTCAGAATCTTTCAATATCAACTGCAATTTCTCTAGAATTGAACATGGTTATGATATGATGTTGGAAAGGAGGGGAAGCTGCCTATTTGGTTGCATGCAGGGTTTGAGTTTGCACAAGTTCACTCCTTTCATAGGCAAAGGCTCACCATTCTCTATTAAACATTCTCAACCTTTATATTTATCAGCTCTAATACTAGTGTTAGATTTTTGGGTTGCTTTGAAAGTATTTACACCATGTTTGGGGGTGCTTCATGAGATTTGGGGTACATGGTGTATGTTCATCCCCTAGATGGTTTTAGATGGATTGTAGCATAAGACATGGTTCGTGATGGATATGCATAGTTGAGATAGCTAGCTTATTGGATGCTAGACTTCATTTGATTTTGTTACCCCTCATGATGTATGAAGATTAGGTAACATGTTCAGGTAACATATTCCAGGTCTATCTTAATGACTCAAGTGTTATCCAATATGATACATGAGCATGATGTTGAAATATTGTAACTGCAAAGAGTATTCTACTTATTATTATTATTATTATTTGGGTCATTTATTTATAAATCAAATCCCCTTTTGTGGATTGATCATGTCGGGCAGTGTAATTGACCAAATCCCCTTTTGCGGATTGGTCAAACCCTAATTATATCATGGAAATTAAGAAGTCGACCCCAGGCACAATTAAAGTGGTTTTAGCCACTAAGAAGAGAAGTCGGCCCTGCCCAGTGAAGAGACACCTTTCCAGCGCCTGCCAGCTAGTATAAATAAAGGAGGCCAACGCTTCATTTGCACACTCACTCATTCGCTCACTCGGTGCGTAATTTTGGTAGTTGCAGTTGGGAGAAGAAGGAAGAGAGAGGTGCATTCCTCAGTGGAGGATATTCTCTAGTGTTTGGTTTATTGTCTTGGCATTGTATTGGCTATCTATATTAAGGAAGTTTTTGTTGGGTTTTCTCCCCCATGAGGGTGTCCCAAGATAAATGTTGTGTATCTTGTGATTGTGTTTCTCTCAGTGATCCTACCTATGCTATTGTTATCTAGTAAATTGAAAATAAACCTAATAATAGCTCAAAACTTAACACATGATTTTGAGCACTTTGCTATAGGAGGTA
>ML841894.1:20987-32362 GCA_009831015.1 Picea engelmannii
CATGGTTTATGTCTTTAATGTTCCATGTTTTTATGAGCATATGAGTTAAACATTGTTACATCTTTTGGTTTATTTGCTCTTGTGGTGTGATTCAAGAAGGAGTTGAGTATCCCACTTGGGGAGGCATCACCTTCTTGGGTCTTAAGTGCTTTTATGGTTTCCATTGAAAAGCAGTCCAATAGAGTAAGTGCTATTGGGCCCTGCTTGGCTCATGTATTGATCTCAATTCTTTATATCTTGTGTCTTTGTATCTTGTGTACATTTGTAACATCTATCTTTAATTCTTTTGTAAGTAATTGTAATCTTTGGTTAGGGGTAGTTTTAACTTGTTTTACTTGTAATACTTTGTAATTGAACCACCCCTAAACATAGTTGACCCCATTGGCCCAACCTTAGGCACTAGTCTTAGTTGACTTAGGGAAAGGGTTGATTGTCATATAGATAGACTTGCACTTTGCATTCGCTGCTTTGGCATCTTAGGCTAATTTTCCCCCCTTTAGCCTTTAACAAATTAAAAACAACTCCTAGAACCTTAAACACTAAATTCAATCTAGTAACTAGGGACTACCCCCCTTGGCTTCCCTAGGAGTAAGCCTAGAAGGAAGAGGTTCCAGTCAAGGTGACAGTGTGGACTGAGAACCTAGGCATTGTGCCTCCAAGGACACACTAAGTGAGTTGGACTTTACTCACGTTTGCAAGTGTGTATTAGGATGACAACACCTCCTATATATACAAGACTGACACATGTGAAAGAGTTTCACTGGCAGGGCCGACCTCTCATTCTGGGTGGGTAAACCCACTTTTAATTTAATTCCGGGTCTCAATAATAACTGCTGGGACCGACTTCTTATTCTGCCTATTACAATTGTCCGATGACCAATCCGTAAAAGGGGATTTGGTCCTAATACAATTACCGACATGATTAATCCACAATGGGGATTAATCCAATGAATAAAATAACAATAATAATAAGAATACTCTTCGCAGTTACATTATTTCAACAATATTAAATGTGCAAGCGATGCATAGGTATGATGTAAGTTAACAAAACCAGAATATGTATGGATACATAATTTGGGTACATGACAAAGATGCATGTTTATATTCCTTATGTGATATTTGGTAAACTGCTGAAGCTAAATCACGGCATAGGCCATCACAAATAGTGATGGATATGCAATAAGGAAGTTGCATGCTAAAGGAGTTTCCTGTGGAGGAACTATGTGAAGATTCTGTCAGGAAAACAAAGTCACAACCTTAATGACTGCTGAGAATTAAACAGTGAGCTACAAGCTTATATATATATATATATATATATATATATATATATATACCAGAATCCTAGATTACATTTTGAAAAACATTATGTAATGAATAAAAGACTGATAATGAATCTTGACCATTCTGATAACCGAATAGTAGCATGCAGGATGCATAGGTTCATGATTCATTATGGGAAAAATATTTTGCTATTAAAGCATGCTGATGTATCCTAAGAGTTAGGATGAGACTAACCCAAGGCTACTAAGGAAAAGAGTAGAAATATCACAATAAGAAGTAGATTGCATAAGTAAAGGGGGAGAAAAGGAGGAACACTTTCCTCACCCTAAGAACCCTAAATTGTTTAACAGAGCCGTAGGATTAAAAGAGCAGTTGTGGAAGCCGATATAGTTGGTAAAAGGCAAGTAAACCCCCTAAGTATGATTAAATGAATGAATGCGTACATTTAACTGAATAGGCTTGGTTGAAGCCATGATTAAGAAAATACAATGAGGCCTTAGGGATAACTCGACTGGGCTGAAAAGTCCCAGGCGATGTAGAAAGAGTTGGAAGAAGGGGAGAGTCCTCGATTTTTTCCTTGCTGAGTATTATGTTTTCTCTTGGATGAGAAAGCTGGTACGCTAATGAAAGTAAAAAGGTTTTGACACCATAGTGATAAGGATTGTATTGCTAAAGATACAATCGAAATCTGTTTGTGTTTCACTTGTGGAAACATTTGAGGAAAATGTGATGAAGTGCATAAAGATATGCTAGGACATTTTGAAGATGTTTTATGAATTCGAATGTTATGATACATGCATTTGGTTTAATATTACAACTAATGTAATTGTGACTATGATGATACATGTTATGTATAGAAAGGAATTGAAGCTATTGAGGAAGACAATTGCCAATGATGGGCAACCTCAAGCATAGGATGACCAGGAGAAGGCTACGGTTGAAAGATGGTTGACATGGATGTAAAAGTCCCCATAAAGCACCGCTGATGAGGTAAAAATCAGAAAGAGGGTGCTAGCAGCCAAGAACTGGTATAAAGATATTCGTGCCTATGTGGCACAAGGTATGAAGGGATTTGGTAAGAACCCCTTCTAAAATATTTTATTGTCTTAGTGTTATGCATGAACTTTTGAAAGACAGTTGTATGTTTTGGGTACCCAAGTAAGGTATGATTCAGGAAGGAGAACATGAATGATGGAGGTATGAACCTCTGGTAGTAAACATTGTTTATAACCCTTGGAAGAATTCATGAACTGATATTTCATGAATGCATTGACCAATCAAGGAATGCTTAAAGGCATTCATGTGAAACTTTTGAGTTCATGTGTATTGATTTGGGATCATGATTGGCCTATAGTAGGCAGTATGGTCTTGCTGTAAGAATGAAAGAAAATGAATAAACTATATGAGGAAAAGGTTGGTTAAATTCCAACACACCATGGCCAATAATCGGTCATAAAGTGTGACGAACTTGAAAACAATGCAAGAGTGCATTGGGTATGAATGTGACCATGAATAATTGACACATTTTTTAAAATCCTTTGAAATGTTGAATTACATTTTGAAAGGGTTGGTATGTTGAAATGAGGCATAGGCAAGGAATGTGATTCCCTTTTTATGTTTATATAGATGTGATGAACTGTTAGTATGCATGGTTTTGAATATAGATATATATACATGGATGCATGAGAGACTAACAGTGTGTTTGGCTGTGTAAAGAATGAATTGCAGGGAGGAAATGGGTCTTGGATATGGCGGTATCATAGGCCCATAAGGAAGACCAATTGCCTACTAAGCCAAACTGCAAGGAATGGTATTTCCTTTTTGAGAAAGTGAATTTGATTGTTAGTATGCACATTTCTGAAATTGTTTGTGATGACGTTGTAAAGGTGCAATATAGATGTATGTGCATGGAAAAACTAACAATTTGTTTGGTTGATTGAAGTTGAAAGTGTAGGAAGCAAAGGGGTCTTGGATATGGCATCGTTGTAAGCCCATAAGGAAAACCAATTTCCTGCTGAGCCAAACTGCTATGGGAAGGAAAGTCCCATAATTATGAATTTGGTTCCTGTGCGGAACACATATGGAAATAAAATGTGGAATTGGAAATTTGAAGGTGACAGATTTACAAGGAAATTCTGAATTTAAAATTTATGATGATGTCTCATGAATTTCTGTATACCTATGATACAGTTGAAAGGAAAATATCTGCAAAGAGTGCAGAGACGAAAGACTGAACTCTCGGGTTCGAGGAAGAACTGTGAAAAAGGAGTATAATCCGATCACGTGAAATAGAGACTAACAATTTGTTGGGTTGTGTAAAGAATGGATTATTGAGAGAATGAGAGTAACCTTCGTCCCTATCTATAACAGTACCGAGAGAAGGAGGGTAACCTTCGTCCCTATCTATTATGGTACCGGGAGAAGGAGAGTAACCTTCATCCCTATCTATTACGGTGCTGAGAGAAGGAGAGTAACCTTCATCCCTATCTATTACGGTGCCAGGAGAAGGGGAGTAACCTTCGTCCCTAACTTTAGTTGAGCCGAAAGGCTGTCAAGCTGTAAAATCATGAAAAATGGCTACTGCTGAGCCATGAGAACCCCGTGATAAGCCATGATCGCCTAGAATATGTTGTGTTGAGGTAACGCAAGCCGGAGGGACACCTCGACAGAGAAAGTCCGAGGGACGCCTCGACTGTAAGACTCTATAGAGTCTCTTGAATTCTTTCTGTGCAAGAAAACCTTGGCAAGGCAAGATGGATCACCCGAGGTACTGTATAACAGAGAAGGGGATGCCTGAGCTTGGGCCTGGAGGGTGAGTGACCGCAAGGAAGATGAGACCTTAATAGTTCTTGTAAACTATTGATTGGGATCATGCACACGATGGGTAGTCTTCCTATGTGAGAAAACCTTGGCAAGGCAAGATGGATCACCCGAGGGACTGTATAGCAGAGAAGGGGATGCATGAGCGTGGCCCTGGAAGGTGAGTGACCACAAGGAAGATGAAACCTTGATATTTTGTGTAAACTATTGATGGGAATCATGCACCCAATGGGTATGTCAAGGAAAAACAATGAGCGTGGATAACAAACAACCATGTGGATACAACCCACAAACTACGCAGATAATTATTGTGCTAATATTAGAAAAAAATTTCCTAAATTTTTTTATACAATGTTTTCACATGAGACTATGATTAATATGCTTGTTGTCCAAGAATTATTGAAAGCAGGTGACAAAGATTAAGGGTCTGAAACAGGACCTGACCGAGAAAGAAAGATCAAGATTTCTGAAACAGCTGAATGGGAAAGGCTTGATAGGTGTTTTGAGGAAGAACACCGAGGATGATGCTCCTTTAAGGGGGAGGGTATTGTAACATCCCTGTTTCCCCCAGCTTGTAATTAATCATAAAATAGGATTACCATGCTAAGACATGTGGACAGTGTAAATGTATTATTGTTGGAGTTGCCAATAACTGACTGTGGGGGTGAAGCCTTGAAAGTACTAGCCATGATATCACTAGAGGAAAGAATGTGAAAACTATAAGAGAGGGCTCATTATATCAAATAACACCAAATTTCCCTTGATGGGGGTAATAAATCTCCTTCGCATCCCAAGGAGAGAAACCAATTCATGAAGAAAAGACCAGTTGTTGAATTATCAATCATTCCCATGAATGGAAGCACGGTCTGACTGCATAATGTCAGCCCGAAGTACCACTGGGTATGACAGACCAAGCTGACCCGAGTTCCCTTTTGACAGAAGGAACAAGATGGGTCGAGAATGTAATATACCAGATATACAAAGTATGCAGAACAAAAATAAAATGCTAGAAATGGCAGAATAACAACAATATAACCAAAACATTCACCACAATAGCACTAAAATGATATAAGAATAACAACAGAAATAACACTTTGATTCTGAAAGCAATGTTCACGGGCCTCTTCGAGGGGGCAACCTCTAATTGAACAGAGCTCTATTACAATAATATCCAAGCTAGGGTTCTCATACCCTCGACTCCTATTTATACTAAATATGTCTATCAAAAGAAGCATCTAGAGGAAGATTCTTCTAAAAGCGAAAGCTTCTATTAGGTCTTCTTACATCCAACTTATTCTATTTTATTGCAAGGCCTTATTAATATTGACCTTTATTACATACGAATATATTTTTCTACCTATGTGCGAGTTAGGACCCTAACATGTCCTTCCCCTTAAAAACAACCTTGTCCTCAAGGCTTGAGATGTGGAAATTGCTGCAGAATGGTAGCTGGTTCCCAAGTGGCATCTGCTGGAGTTGTATCTTTCCACTGGATTAACACTTCCTTGATGGTTATCTGATGCAGGCGATGCTCACGCTAGTCCAAAATTGCTTGTGGCTGTAGCCAAATGGATCCTTCTTCGGCTAACTCGGGAAGGTTGGTTTGAATTTGGCACTTAGTTCCAATCACCTTCTTTAAGCAGGAAACATGAAAAACATGATGTAGTTTTGAATGACTGGGCAAAGATAATTGATAGGACACCTGTCCCACACGCTTGAGAACTGTATAAGGACCATAAAATTTGGGTGCTAGCTTCTAATAGTGCTCGACCTTGAGGGAATTTTTCTTGTAAGGTTGCAGGCGAAGAAACACCTGATCCCCTTCTTCAAATTGACGTTCAGAAAGACCTTGATCTGCTTGTTTCTTCATGCGATTCTGTGCCATGACCAAATTCTCTTTGAGGGTACGGAGAATAGCCTCTCGAACTATAAGTGTTTGGTCAACTTCCTGGACCTTCAAGACACCAGGTAAGTATGAGAGAACTGAAGGTGGCTTCTGTTCATATACCGCTTCAAAAGGAGTCATGCGTGTAGCCGTATGGTATGAAGTGTTGTACCACCATTCAGCTAGGGGTAACCATTGAGCCCACTGACTTTTCTTTTCCGAGGCAAAACACCTCAAACATGTTTCCAAACACTTGTTGACAACTTTTGTTTGACCATCAGTCTGGGGATGATAATCTGTATTGAGATGCAATTGGGTGCCTTGTAGCTTGAACAACTCTTGCCAAAAATTGCTTGTGAAAGTTGGGTCACGATCAGAAACAATAGAGTGTGGCATGCCATGAAGCTTGAAGACCCGATCCATGAAAATTTGAGCCATCGTGGATGCTGTAAACAAGTGTTGAAGAGTGCATAAATGAGCATACTTGGAAAGGCGATCAACAATTGCCATGATTGATTTATTTCCCGATTTGGGTAAGCTTGTAATAAAATCCATAGAGATGTCCTTCCAAATAACAGGTGGAATCGGGAGAGGTTGTAGTGTGCCCAGATATTTGACTGTTTCTCCCTTGTTGCGTTGACACTTCAATGACAAAAGTGTGAATGCCCTGTTTCATACCATTCCAGAAAAAAGAACGTTTGACCCTTTCATAGGTTTTGGTGAACCCTGAGTGCCCCGTTGTCAGTGTAGCATGAAGCTCAGAAAGTACCATGGATTTAAGCTTTGATTGTTTACTTAAATAAAAACTGCCTTTGTATCGAAGCTCATCATGGAGCCAAGAGTACCCTGGGAGAGCTGGAGCACTGGACTGCAATTGTTGGATCAGCTGCGAACTTTTGGGATCTTGTAGCCATTCCTGTCGAACAACTTGGAGCCAATCTAGTACAATGAAAGAAAGAGAAAAAAGGGATCCTTCATCTTCATATTTGCGGGCAAGTGCATCTGCAACCACATTTTCTTTGCCTTTCTTTTAAATGATCTCATAATCATATCCAAATAGCTTAGTTACCCATTTTTGTTGCTCCGGGGAGGAAATGAGTTGTTCCAAAAAATACTTGAGGCTTTGATGGTCTGTCTTAATTTGGAAGCGTTGCCCCAATAGATAAGGGCGCCACAAATCAACGACATGCATAATAGACAACATTTCCTTTTCATAGATAGATTTGCCTAGATTTCTTTTAGATAATTGCTTGCTTGTAAAGGCCAAAGGCCGACCCTTTTGCATAAGGACAACACCAATTCCTTTCCCTGAAGCATCACATTCCAAGAAAAAGGTCTTTGTGAAATTAGGAAGGGTCGGGACTGGAGTGGTGCACATGGCCATATTCAAGGTTTGAAAAGCTTGAGCAACAACGGGAGTCCAAGTGAGAGATTTACTTTTTAGGAGAGCAGTGAGAGGTGCTGCAATCTTTCCCTAATTCTTAAAAAACTTGTGATAATAACCTGTTAAGCCCATAAATCCACGCAAGATTTTGAGAGTCTTTGGGTGAGGCCAGTCTTGCATAGCTTCAATCTTTTAGGATCCACCCTGACATCATATTTTCCAAAAAGATGACCCAAGTACTCTACTTCTGACGCGCCAAAAGCACATTTAGACTATTTCAGGAAAAGTTGGTGCTGAGAAAGTAGATGGAGAACTCGATCCACATGAGCAAGATGTTCTGTCCAGGTCTTGCTATAGATGAGGATATCATCAAATAAAACTAAGACAAAATGACAGAGAAAAGGACGAAATACATGATTCATGAGGCTTTGGAAGGTGGAGGGGGCATTACACAAGCCAAAGGGCATGACCAAAAACTCATAGTGGCCCTCATGAGTTCTAAAGGTAGTCTTGGGAATGTCTTCCTCTTTCATACGTATCTAGTGGTAGCCCGAATGAAGATCAAGTTTAGTAAAGAATTGGGCGCCACTCAATTCATCTAGGAGGCCATCAATGATAGGAATAAGAAATTTGTCTTTAATGGTAAGTTTGTTGAGGGCACAGAAGTCAGGACACATTCACCAAGAACCTTCTTTCTTTAGGAACATGACCACAAAAGAAGAGTAGGGGCTCGTACTAGGGCGGATAACGCCTACATTAAGGAGTTCTTGGACCATTTTCTCAATTTCATTTTTTTGGGAAAAGGGGTGATGATATAGACGAATATTGGGAGGAAGGCTTTCGGGTACAAGGCGAATGGAATGATCATGAACACCACGTGAAGGAGGGAGGCCCTGGGGAGTGGAAAATACCACTTGATGTTTAGAAAGGATGGCTTGGAGGTCTTGCGACACCAAGGGTGTTTCTGTTGTTTGTATGGCACGGAGTTGAGCAATCACACCAGAATGACCCTTTTTGAGCATATTTTCCATGCGATGGGAACTAGTGATCTCAGGTGAACTATTGGTGATTCCTTGTAACTTATATTGGTGGCCCTCCTGGTCAAATTGCATGGTTAATTCCTTAAAATCCATGAGAATGAGACCCAAATTCCTTAACTAGTCTGCACCCAACACAATGTCACAACCGCCCATGTCGATAGAAAAGATATGAGATTTCAGGTGGTAGTCACCAATTTGGAGACAGACATTTTCACAATGCCCTCCACATTTCATGGAGCCACCATTGACAATCATGATTTGGAAATTATTGATGACATGGATGTAGCAATGAGTTTCTTGGGCAATGTGGCGATGAATAAAATTATGGGTGCTTCCACTATCAACTAGAATGATGACCTTTGGATGCTTGATGTAACCGATTATCTTGAGGGTTTGGGGAGCGGAGAAGCTAGTGAGGGCATTGAGGGAAATGACCGGTTCTATCAGGAGGGTCTGAGGGAGGGGTTATGTTGGGGGTTTCAGATGACTCAGACACAAGGGGAGTTTCAATATCTTCTTCCGAAATATCCTCGGAGATGGCCATAAACAACTTTTGTTCCTTACACTTGTGGCCTGGGAAATATTTGTCATCATAATTATAACAAAGGCCTTTGAGTTGGCGTTCAACCATTTCATCCCTAGTCAATTTTTGGGATTTTAGTGGAGCAGAGGGAGTAGTGGGATTTATTGGTTTAGGGCGAAGGATAAATGAGGATTTCCGGTTTTGAGAAGATACAACCTGTTGTGATTATTTATCTCTTTTAGTAGCCTCCACCCAACTCTGAGGCCGAGCCATGAGGACATGGGCCCGAATCTCATCCTTGAGGCCACTGATAAAACATTCTTGGAAAAAGGCATCAGACATGCCCTCTGTCCGAAAATCCAGGTGCTCAAAGGTAGCTATAAAGTCTTCCACTATTCCTGATTGTTTCAACTTTGTCAAATGACCCAAATGGTTGGTGTCAGTGTCAAAGAGTTCATAAAGCTCTGCCACAAAGTGTGTCCAAGCAATATACCCTTGACGAGAAGTTTTTCTCCATCGCCACCATTGCCAACGTTTTTGATCTAGATGGAGAGCACCCTACCGGAGTTTGGCCAAGTCATTTGTAATGTGGTATAAAGAGAAATAATTTTCCATTTGTGTTACCCAACTAGTAGGGTCTGAGCCATCAAATTTGGTCACATCCACCCGCATAAGGTGTAGGTTACATTGAAAGTGATGGTTCTGAAAGTTATGGGAATGAGAGGAATGGTCACCTTCAGTATGTGGAGGTGAGGAAGAGGAAGGGTTATCTGTAGGGATATGCAGTTTGGTGCAGAGTGCTAAAAAGACAGATTTAAGTTGGGTGGTGAGGTCTTGTTTGATTTCCTCCATTGAGGATTTCCATTGAGGATTGCATGGTTGTATTGATGGCGTCAACACTGGCACTGATTTGTTTCACTTCTTGTTGGGTCTCGATGAGACCAGATTGCAAGGTGTTGAAGCAAGCTTCCAAGTCTTGGCTATGGGTATGGGCCATGAGGATGGGGGAACTTAAAAGGGGTGGGTGGGGTAAAATTTTTTGCCGAAAAATGATATGGATGAATGTGTTAAGGGCGAAGAGGTGAATCTAATGGAATAGGTCTCAAATAATGGTGAAAAATTTTCTAGACTTTTTTATTTTTTACTCTTGCAGAGTTATACTCTGGTCTGAAGAATACCACAGAGAGGAAATACTAAAATTCTTAACCAGAAAGAAATGTGTATTTACTTGACAACCTGAACAGAGTTGCACGGCAATAGATATTGTCTGCTTTAATTTGTTTATGTTTCTGTCCCCTGTTAATGTTTAAGCCATTATTATAGTTTTCATTTCAATAGATAACAACATAAGACAAGATCACTGAGAAATACACAATCACAAGATACACAACATTTATCCTGGGAAACCCTCTAGGGGAAGAAAACCTAGCAAAACTTCCTTATTATAGATTGCCAATACAATGCCAAGAGATAACTTAAGCTAATATAGAAGATCCTCTCCCAAAGATGCGCCACTCTCTCTCTTTCTTCTCTAACTGCAGTTCCGAAACTTGTCTCTCAAAATGAGCAAGTGAGTTGTGTCTAAGTGAGGCATTAGCCTCCTTATTTATACAAGACTGGCATGTGTGAAGTGTCTCTTCACTGGCAGGGCCGACTTCTCAAACTGGGTGGTTATATCCACCTTTATTATATTTCGGGGCCTCGATATATTCTGGGGCCGACTTCTTCTTTTGCCTTTTACAATTACATTATGACAAATCCGCAAAAGGGGATTTGGTCCTTTTACAATAGCCAACATGATCGATCCACAATGGGGATTGATCCAATGAATAATATATCAAATAATAATAATAATATACTTTGCAGTTACATTATTTCAACACTCCCCCTTAACAAGAAGGGTATTCTTCAACAACATCAGGTGAGAGAGAGAGGACAACATCATCAACAACATCAAGTGGGTGAAAGGACAACATCATCAATATCATCTTGGAACACTGACTGGCATATCTATAAATCATCAAAAATTTTCTTCATCGAAAACATCATCATTCTCAAAGGAATGCAATCATCATCTGCATCAATATGTATTAGTATAAAACTGATACATCATCATCATCATCACAACATGAGGCTGGCTCATCATAATAATACTAGACTGGCTTTACGTCACGACTTTCAAGCCGGAAGCACAGTTCTAGTCTCATCTCATAGTCTTGCCTTACGTCACGGCTGTCAAGCCGGAAGCAAGATGCTTGTCCTTCTTTACGTCACAACCATCAAATCAGAAGCAGGATACTAGACTGGCTTTACGTCACAACTATCCAGCCGGAAGCTCAGTGCTAGTCTTATCACATAGTCTTGCTTTACGTCACAGCTGTCAAGCCGGAAGCAAGATGGTCGTCCTGTTTTACGTCACAACCATCAGGTCGGAAGCAGGAT
>ML841894.1:36012-52402 GCA_009831015.1 Picea engelmannii
GCAAAGCATTTGCTTCTATATGCTCACATGCTATCAAGTATAATACTTTACAAAGACTGCTATCTCAACTATAGTCATCAACTTGTCATGTGTACCTTTGAATCTTATCAACTTGATTAATCAAACCTGGAGCCTTGTCCTCAAGAATGAGTTCTTTCCTTTCTTCTGAGTCTCCTTCACTCAAGATGACGAGTGCTTTCTTCAACCTGTCTTCTGTACTAAGACAATACACTATCTTGACAAAAGGTTTGGTTAGAGGATTAGCTCTATGATCTCAACTTTTAATCTATCTAATACCTTGACTCAGAAAAGGTTAGAATGATGCAACATTGATCAATATAACAAATGGATGCATATCAGAATAATCACACCTGGGTTGCATCATTTCTATGAATGTGTTGGATCTTGAGATTCTTTTGGATCTATGGCAAGAGATCCCTTCTCCTGTAAATACTCTTTAAAGTTTAACCATTTAAACATATGTGAGTACATACCTCTGATAGCATTTGCAGGTGGTGGCACCATCTGGCAGCAACAATAATCATTACCAATTTTTTGAAAACTTCAAGGGTGACTGCAACTGGTAGTACGACTGCAACTGCAACTGCTTCTGAGACTACAACTGCAACTTAGGGTTTTATGAGGAAACCCTAATTTTTCAAACTTCAAATTTTAAAATTCTGATCCAGGGGATAGATGCGTTGAGCTGAGGTGAGTAAGCTGGTTCAGTCAGATTTTTGAAAATCCAACTTTTACCCCCTCAAACTTGATCTGCGGATTTATGGACTGGTGCTTCTAGTTTTCTGTACTTCTGGTACTCTGGTTTTTTGGTACTTTGTGAAACTAGGGTTTCACTTTCCGGGAGATCTAACCACTGAAAAGGTGCGCTGAAGGTGCCAAAATGATACTTGGGGGAGGGCACACTTTTCTAGATGGTTTTAGGGCTGAAATACCTCACAAACAAGAAGCCCTAATTTTCATGTATGGTAACAATGATGTTTTTCACTTTTCTCTTGTGAAAGATGCTTTCTTCAGCTTGTCTCTGACACCATGTTAATGTTTAAGCCATTATTATAGTTCTTTGCATTTCAATAGATAACAACAACATAAGACAAGATCACTTCGAAATACACAATCACAAGAGACACAACATTTATCCTGGGAAACCCTCTAGGGGAAGAAAACCCAACAAAACTTCCTTATTATAGATAGCCAATACAATGGCAAGAGATAAATTAAACTAATATAGAAGATCCTCTCCCAAAGATGTGCCACTCTCTCTCCTTCTTCTCTAACTGCAGTTTCGAAAGTTGTCTCTCAAAATGAGCAAGTGAGTTGTGTCTAAGTGAGGTGCTAGCCTCCTTATTTATACAAGACTAGCACGTGTGAAGTGTCTCTTCACTGGCAGGGCTGACTTCTCAAACTGGGTGGTTATAGCCACCTTTATTATATTTCAGAGCCTCCTGATATATTCTGGGGCCGACTTCTTCTTTTGCCTTTTACAATTACATTATGACCACTCCGCAAAAGGGGATTTGGTCCTTTTACAATAGCCGACATGATCAATCCACAATGGGGATTGATCCAATGAATAATATATCAAATAATAATAATAATACACTTTGCAGTTACATTATTTCAGCATCCCCAAGGCTTAGGTATTCAAGGGTTCTACAGACAAGGGTTTGCCCTGTGCTATAGCTCTTTGATATACGTGCGGGTCCAATAATAGTACTCGGCCCAATATCTCAGGGCACTAACTAAGGAGCATATACCGTACCCTTAGCCGTACTATCCGACTACCTAGGTACTAGAGATTATCTTCCCGAGTGTTGTTCTCGGTGACACTATAACAGTTAGGTGGACGATCGATTGATCTAAAGAGGGCTTCAGGTAATCTAGGTCAATCCGTACACAGGTGTTGTCTGATGCAGTACCACTCGAATGGGTACCAACAGGGGTTACAAGGGTGGCCAACATATGTGCGCTTAAGTACCACTTGCATTTCCCGCGTGTATGAATCCATGAACCGCGGGTTTATGCATGTTATGACAGATCTTTGTGGCTTAAAGACGTCGGAATATGTCTCTACCAAAAAAATTTAACCCACACTTTCTGCCGAGGAAAGTGCTCCGATACCACTTGTAATATACCAGATATAAAAAGTATGCAGGACGGAAATAAAATGCTAGAAATGGCAGAATAACAACAATATAACCAGAACATTCACCACAATAGCATTAAAATGATATAAGAATAACAACATAAATAACACTTTGATTTTGAAAGCAATGTTCACGGGCCTCTTCAAGGGGGCAACCTCCAGTTGAGTAGAGATCTATTACAATAATATCCAAGCTAGGGTTCTCATACCCTCGACTCATATTTATGCTAAATATGTCTATCAAAAGAAGCATATAGAGGAAGATCCTTCTAGAAGCGAAAGATTCTATTAGGTCTTCTTACATCCGACTTATTCTATTTTATTGTAAGGCCTTATTAATATTGACCTTTATTACATCCGAATATATTGTTCTACCTATGTGTGGGTTAGGACCCTAACAAAGAACCATCCTGGAGAAAAAGATATAAGAAAATTGGTAAGGAGAATGCAGGAGCTCTGCAGCGGATGATGAATAGAAGGCCGCGAGATTGATGTCGAGTGAGCATCTGATAAACCTCACCGAGGGCCATGACAGAGAAATAAATCTCTAAAAGTTGTAGAGAACAAAACCCGAGCAGAAGCTGAAATAGAGAACAAATCCTTGAGAACCATGAGAGTTTCATGGTGATATCATGGCTTGGCATAGGGGTGGCCATAGTGCTAAGAATGAATTCCTCTGAGCCTATGGTCGGTGGAAGGACGAACACCCACAGTCAGTTCGTTGGCTACCACCTGTAATAGATAAGTAATCACATATCTTGTGTATTTAAGTGGTACTATGAATTAAAGTTGGATATCCTATGAATGTTGCAGGGATGGATATGTTTTCTTAATGATTTATACTGTACCCTTTTTGTGTCTGCTTGATTGTGTAACTAGGCAAGTAGGAAATTGTATGAATTGGACATGTTTTTATACTCGTAAATGCTTGCGTCTTGTGGTGGTTTAAGATAGATCCACAAACTGCAAGCTCGTCGACCGTGGGCATAGTTTCATGTATACATGTTGACTCTCCTAGTCGTTCTGAGTCCCTTGGAGGATAGAGTCTATTAAAGCTCAGGAGAGATAGTGCACATATGCATAGGCTCTCTACGAGATAGGAAGAGACCGAGAACCACTTAAGTTCTAGAGTTGAGGAATGAGCATAAAGGGTGCGTGGAAGGATTATTCCAAGCTTTAAGTTCAAGAGAAAGAGTGCAAAGCTCTTAAGCCTTTCAGAGCTAACAAAGCTCAAGAAGAGTAGTGAGGATGAAGTATCGAAAGGGAAGGTTCCCTTGTTTGGAAGACGAACGAATGATATCTGTTCGGAAGAAGCCACGGTCTGTTGTGACCATTGGATATGGGAAAGAGTGTGGGAGTTAACCCTTGGAGTCATCCGGACTTCGCGAGTTCAACGAACTAAGCAAGTTCATCGTAAGGGAGGTAAAATCCTTGAAGTCCCAAAGTCTCGAAGTTAACTCTGAGCCTTAGATCTGAGGATTCCCGGGAACCGTCCTGACCATCAGATCTAGGAGGTAGACGGTAGTCAAGTCACCATAACCACCCATGACTTAAGAATATGATAGCGGAGATGGATGCGAGCTGTTTAACGGGAGGAGAGGCCATCCCGGTCGTAATATCAACTCAAATACTCACTAGAGTTACCGAATCAAACACTAGCTGTTCGATTTAATCGACGGTTGGGAATCATTGCAGAGTGCAAAGGTGAATTTAGTGGACCTGCTAGTTCACGGCTCACAATCAACCTGTTATCCCCGATTTCATGGGATAACTAGGAGATCATGTCTCAAGGCCCATAGGTCCTAGACATGGAGTACCGAGAGCAGGATTGACTTGAGCATGGCCCTGGAGGGCCCATGTTTCTTCTTCTTCATCATACTTGTCCTGTTAGTAGCAACAACATCCATCATCTTCATCTTGGACTTGTATCGGAAAAGACTCTTGCTCCATGAGGTAATTGGTCCAGGTATCATGGTATGTGTCATATTTTATCATTATAAATTTCAAGTATATGCATCAAATTCCTTTTATTTCTGACGACTTCTTGGATCTTACATTAACCCACTTGACCATGGTTGGGGGGATTGACAGGTTACCCTAGCAAGCTTGTACCCATAGGTTTTGGTTAGCCACCCGGGGGGATTTTGAAAGGCCATCGTCCGCTCTCATCATATCATCACTCTTACATCTTATCTCCCACTCATCTATCCCATTCCCCTAGTCCGGACATTAGGATGACCTATTTGTGGGGTTACACCTTATCTTGTGGGAAGAAGGGGCTAAAGGCCCAGGAGGTAAAAGCAACTGGTAAGAGATAAAATCCATAAAAAATAAAACCTAGAGATGCCTCGCCCATGGATCCCCGAGAAGGCAATAAAAAGCCTCTCAACAAGAAACAAGAGGGACCCGAAGAAAAATAACAAACAACACCTAACCAAGAGGATGGGGGGTCTCATCACGAGCCAACCCATTATGTTCATGGATACCTAGCAGTATGACATTGCCATTATCTGGTTACCACGCCAGGGCAGTGACCTTTGGTTGCATGGCCAAGGGAAAGGGGGTCTCATCATGAGCTAGCCTTATCATCTCTGTGAAAGTACTTGTGGGTAATGTTGTCAGCTCTGGTCACCACACTAAGGCAGTGTCCTCTAGTTAGACCTTGAAATAAAAAAGAAGAAGAAAATATAATAAAGAAAAGAAAGAATAAAGGCAATAAAGGGCTTGGAAAGAATTACATACATGATAGGTACAACTCACCTCCTACAAAGGCACCCACATATAATATCACCCCTATCTTTCACTCTACCTGTATGTCTGGACATCCTTTGACCACACCACCTCGTGTTACATGGCTTGGATGATATCCTCTGGAAACTTTCCTTTTCTTATGGATGTTGGCCCAATAGGGCATTTTGTCTTTTTCTTCAGCTTTGTACAGTAGGTCATTGTAATGTTTTTGAGCTATTGAATGATATGTTAGGGGTTTTATGCATGCATTTGATAAAATTAATGATGAAATATGATTGATATTGCTATGATCCCTAGGACTAATGATCCCATGGAGGGCGAAGTTTTTGATGTGCAGGATCATGCCTGACGGACAGGTACCAGTTGGACTGGTACACATGGGGAGATGATTAGTTCGGACCTCCACGGGGCTGAAGAGCCCATCAGATGGTTGTTGGGACCCCATCAGGGGCAGAGATAGGACATTGATTGGTTGAGCCTTTTGACGTGAGAAGGAGAACGTTGTCATCCAGGACACCTTGGTTGAGCCCAACCCAGGGGGTTGACCCACTACAGGTGGAACATGTCCTTTCTGATGCCCCAGGACGTCATCTAGGAGCCATGACGTCACCTCCAGTGTATGGCACCTTGACAGAGCATTTTGGCATGTGTGGCAGAGTTTGGAGGCCCAATGAGGGCCAACGTTTGTCATCTAGTTCTATGTTTTTCCCTAAAAAGGGACAACTTCTCCTTCAGAAGGGATTGACGCCTTGCTTATTGCTCATTTAGGGTTTCATTTAGCAGTTTAATGTAAAACAGTATGATTTTTGGTTATTAGCCTTGTCGGCTATTTTTAATGACCTAATTTTAATTAAAGGTCATGAGATGCTATATATTGAGGATGCTTTTCCCTCATTTGGACATAACACAACTCACTCACAGTTGTGAGGTCTGATTTTTGTGCCCTCCTAGGGTATTATTTCTTTCTAAGTGAGGCACACTTGTTATTGGAAGGATTTTTTGGCATCTTTTGGCATTTCTCTCCAAGGAAGGTTTACAACTAGGGTTTTCACATGCTTTCTTCATGATATGTAAGTGATTTTCTTGCAAAACTTCTTAATTTAATGGTTGTAGGTTTAATTTCTTGCATTTTCTTATTAAATTTCTGATTTAAAACCCTAGGTAACAAGCACACAAGTAGGTCCTTGTTTCATGTCCCCTTAGAGAGAAATATTTCGGCCATTGAAGAAGAAGGATTGAGCCTAGCCTTTGCTACACTCATCTTTCTTCTTCCCTTAGGCTAGCATTGAATTTTATAGGTTGAAAGAGGGTGACGTCCTAGGCCTAGGTTATCTACACTTAGGGCCATCATCTTCTAGGGATTGAAAGCCTTGTCTTTACAACACTTTCTCTCACCTCATCTTTTAGTTAAATTTATCATTTATGCTGGCCGTTTTTTCAAGTTGACCTAAAGAAGGAGGAAAGAGCATGAGGCCTTGCTTAAGCAACACTAGAGTGAACCTCCTTCCCCTAGGGTTTTTATTCTAGGGCCCTGCCTTTGCAACACTTTAGAACCCTTCCCTCTTGTCTTTAATTCTTCATCCTTTCAAAACCTTGTGCCCTTATCTTGTTTGACTCCATATACCCTAAGGCACTGATCTCTGGCCTCCAACGTTAAACTCTTAGTGTCCAAAACAACTCTCAAAACTTTGAATTTTGAAACCCAGCTAACAAACTAACCTAATTAAGGCTGACGTCACAATTGGTTATCTCATCTTGACGCAACAATTGTTGAATATAGGCAATTAAATGATGATTTAAAGCATTTACTGAGTAAAGTGTTGATTGGATACATTGTTGGCTTGATCATCTTGATAGTTATTAATGAATTGATGCTTTTGCCATAGCTAATTGACGAAACATTGACTTCATTAGTATCTATTGTTTTACATTGCCTATTAATTAATATCAGATAGTCATTGAAGTACTAACCCATTGAGTTACAGCCTACATATATACTGTATTATTGTTGTCTTGTTCCGGGCAGGGGTTTTCATTTGGGGCTACACTTCATTATTGGTTGTTTAGCCGGACTATCTGACCTAGGTGGTAACCTGTGAGGAGGAACTTATACTTTAAGCTTTATACCTTTGCCTCTTCAAAACCCCAGGTTGCCGAGGACGTCTCCCCTGGGCTAACCTCCCTAAACAGAAAGAACCTCCCCATTGAGGTGACATTAGGTTGGGAAGGTTCCTATTACGCCAGTTTGGTCTCTATCATTTAGCCTTTGACCTAAACTACAAACTGTGCGATAACATTTTGGTGTCGTTGCTGGGGAACACTGAGTCAATCTTCGTCAACGACAAATCTTTTGGTAAGCCTTGCCTCAAAGACCTTTCTCTTACAAGCTTACCTGGTGACTCCACTAGACTTTATTTTCCCCATTCTTTGATAGTTTCAGGAAAACTATCTGGCGACTCCACAAACCAAAAGGAGATTCAATAATCCTCCTTTATCTTTTAGAAGGAAGCCTCCTTTGAATTCACATGTTGTCAAGTCACTTTTTGGAAAGAGACTTCCTTTAAACATGTCTACCTCTCAGACTAGTACTACAAACCCAGTTAACAATCAAAGAAAATGGTCATCTACTCTTTTCAAGCCATTAGACATGTCAGCTATACCAGGCTACCCTAGGAAAATGCCACCCAAGTATGAGAAGTGGTTGCCTAAGTTTACCGACACTGATGCCACCAGTGCCGAAGAGCATATGAGTAACTTTTGGGCATTCTTTCAGCTTCACCCCATCAGTGATGATGCTGAAGACTTGGTCATGAAGTTATTCTCTGCTACCCTTTATGATGTTGCAAGACGTTGGTATCCCAATCTTCCTGATGGAAGCATCAAGACCATGGATAGACTTGAGAAAGTATTTCTCAAAAGGTGGAGAATCAAATAAGACCCTAACATGTTGCTCACTCGACTAAATGGCCTTGCCAAGTATGAGAATGAGTCCATTCGGGAGTTTCACACTAGATTCGAAGCATTACTCCAAAGAATTCCCGCAAGCCATCACCCAAAAGATGATTACCTTGTTCATATTTACACCCGATCTTTCAATGGCCAACTAGGGTATCTTCTTAGAGACAAAGACCCCCAGTCCATTCAAGAGGCCCAAGAGCTCGCTACCAAGATAGAAGGAAATATCCTTTCATCTAAGATTGATCCATTTGCTAACCCTAGGGGGAGAATAGACACCAAGCAGAAAGTAGTACACAATGTTGAACCTACTTCAGATCTCTGCACCATTATCAACAAGTTGCAAGCTTCCGTGGATGGCATCATAAAGAATCAAGAAGAAATGATGATTCGAATTGTCAGACCTGAAAAATATCAGACCCAAGCACCTAGACCTCCGTTCAAAGGGAAATTCCAGAAAGGGAACCAATTCTACAAGCCAAAGAATGAAAATGAAGTCCCAAATACTTTGGCCCCTACAAACGTCGTTGATGAAAACCCTTGGTGCCTGGAATGCAGTGAAACACATTGGGAACATGAATGTCCTTATAACGTTGGTCAGCAACAAGTCAACAATTTGGATTGCTTCATGAATATTCCATAGATAAACATCACAGATATAGAACATCAACAAGCCCTGAAGGAAGCAACAAGAGCAGCAAGGATGGAAATAATAAACAACTTGGACTAGGAATCACGAGAAAAGCTAAAGAAGCAGGAAGTTCAAGTATACAGGAGAAAGAATCCGAAACAACCTACCGCTGATCAGTCGAAACCCCCATCTCTTGAGGTTCTTCTTCCCAAGACATCCAAGACTAGTAAGGTTGAACTTGATTTTGACTTTGAAGGGGCTTTGTCAAAGATGCATGTGAACGTTCACCTAAAAGAAGCAATCAAGATCCCATCTATTAAAGAATGATTTGATACCTTATTTTTGGGATCAACTGAGCCTATGGACCCCCCAATTATGTTGCAAGCTGATCATTTCAGGGTCCAGTATGGTGAAAACCCCCCTTTCTTCACGACTTTGACAATGAACAACAAATAACTCAACAATTGCATGCTGGATACAAGTGCTGGTGCCAACATGATGTCTCTTAAAGTCATGTAGAAAATGGGTTTGAAGGTCACTAGGCCTTACAGGAATGTGTGTGGTTTTGAATCTAAAGAAATACCCACACATGGTGTGGTTGAAATTGTTGAAGTACACTTAAAAGAATTCCCCGAGAAGACAGTCCACATAGATATTATAGTGGTTGATGTCCCAGATGTGTTGGGAATGTTGTTGTCTAGGAAGTTTGGTGCAATGATAGGCGGGTCCCTTGAGATGGATCTCACCTTTTTGCGATTACCTTTGAAATATGGGATGACCAGACATTTACTCAATGTACCAATAACTGGAAATCATGTACAGGATATCGTTCCTCCCATAAATAACAATAAAGCACATAAAGATGTGATACAATCTCTTCAAGAATATTCTCCAGAAGACATGCCCTTTGCAACAAAAGAGGAGTTTGATCAGATTGAATGGCCCAAGAAAGAAGAATACCAGCAACTCCTAGATGAATTTCAGAACAAAGAAGTTGGGACAGTGAAGATATTAAAAAGAAAAAAAGATGAAGATGACATGCAAATCCACCCATCCCAACAAGTAGTTTTTACAGCAGAAGCCCACCCACCTCCCTCAGTACAATACACCAGGGTTGTTCAAGGAAAAACCAAACACAAAATTAGAAGATACAAGGAGGGAGATTTGGTATGGATGTGGGATACTCAGAAAGGAGAGCCAACTAATGTGAAAGGAAGTACACAATCATGGCTCAGACCTTTCAAAGTTGGAATGGAATAAGTTGATAATTCATATTATTTGTCCACTTTGGAAGGAATAAGGCGGCCATTACCCATCAACGGGCACCTCCTCAAACCCCACCAAGGTGGTGGGACATGACTCCACATGTAAGTATAGGTAGGTAGGAATTCTTCCGTGTATTATACCATTTTCATTTCATATTAGTTTGCTTCCTCACTTGCATACTGATTGTTTTATTTCAGTCATATACATATATTATATTTGCGGGGTGGAAATACCACCCCACCTTTGTTACTGATGCCCTTTTCGAGTCTGAGCAGGTCTGCAGGTTTATGCCAGAGATGTTGAGGTTCTCATGCGCTCTACGGTGAGCACATGTCCCCGAGTTGGAGCCAGATGTTATCCCCGATTTCATGGGATAACTAGGAGATCATGTCTCGAGGCCCACAGGTCCTAGACATGGAGTACCGAGAGAAGGATTGACCTGAGCATGGCCCTGGAGGGCCCATGTTTCTTCTTCTTCATCAGACTTTTCTTGTCAGCAACAACAACATCCATCACCTTCTGCTTGGACTTCTATCAGAAAAGACTCTTGCTCCATGAGGTAATTGGTCCAGGTATCATGGTATGTGTCATATTTGATCATTATAACTTTCAAGTATATGCATCAAATTACTTTTATTTCTGATGATTGCTTGGATCTTACATTAACCCACTTGACCATGGTTGGGGGGATTTATAGGGTACCCTAGCAAGCTTATACCCATAGGTTTTGGTTAGCCACCAGGGGGGATTTTGAAGGGCCATCTTCTTCTCCCATCATATCATCGCTCTTACATCTTATCTCCCACTCATCTATCGCATTTCCCTAGCCCAGACATTAGGATGACCTCTTTGTTGGGTTACACCTTATCTTGTGGGAAGAAGGGGCTAAAGGCCCAGGAGGTAAAAGCAGCTGGTAAGAGATAAAAGCCATAAAAAATAAAACCTAGAGATGCCTCACCCAAGGATCCCCGAGAAGGCAATAAAAAGCCTCTCAACAAGAAACAAGAGGGACCTGAAGAAAAATAACAAACAAGACCTAGCCAAGAGGATGGGGGGTCTCATCACGAGCCAACCCATTATGTTCATCGGTACCTAGCAGTATGACATTTCCATTATCTGGTTATCACGCCAGGGCAGTGAACTTTGGTTGCATGGCCAAGGGAAATGGGGTCTCATCACAAGCCAGCCTTATCATCTCTATGAAAGTAATTGTGGGTAACGCTGTCAGCTATGGTCACCACGCCAAGGTAGTGTCCTCTAGTTAGACCTTGAAATAAAAAAGAAGAAGAAAATATAATAAAGAAAAGAAAGAATAAAGGCAATAAAGGGCTTGGAAAGAACTGCATCCACACCCCTGTCTTTCACTCTACCTGTATGTCTAGACATCCTTTTACCACACCACCTCGTGTTACATGGCTTGGATGATATCCTCTAGAAACTTTCCTTTTCTTATGGATGCCGGCCCAATAGGGAATTTTTTCTTTTTCTTCAGCTTTGTATAGTAGGTCATTGTAATGTCTTTGAGCTATTGGATTATATGTTAGGGGTTTTATGCATGCATTTGATAAAATTAATGATGAAATATGATTGACATTGCTATGATCCCTAGGACTAATGAGCCCATGAAGGGAAATTTTTTTGATGTGCAGGATCATGCCCGACGAACAGGTACCAGTTGGACCGGTACACATGGGGAGATGATTAGTTTAGACCTCCATAGGGCTGAAGAGCCCATCAGATGGTTGTTGGGACCCCATCAGGGTCAGAGACAGGACATTGATTGGTCGAGCCTTTGCACGTGAGAAGAAGGAGGACGTTTAATTCTAGGACGCCTTGGCTGAGCCCAGCCCAGGGGGGTTGACCCACTACAGGTGGAACGTGTCCTTTCTGATGCCCGAGGACATCATCTAGGAGCCATGATGTCACCTCTAGTGTATGGCACCTTGACAAAGCATTTTGGCACATGTGGCAGAGTTTGGAGGCCCAATGAGGGCCAACGTTTGTCATCTAGTGCTATGCTTTTCCCTAAAACGGGCCAACATCTCCGTCAGAGGGGCTTGACGCCTTGCTTATTGCTCATTTAGGGTTTCATTTAACAGTTTAATGTAAAACAATATGATTTTTGGTTATTAGCCTTGTCCGGCTATTTTTAATGACCTAATTTTAATTAAAGGTCATGAGATGCTATATATTGAGGATGTTTTTCCCTCATTTGGACATAACACAACTCACTCACACTTGTGAGGTCTGATTTTTGTGCCCTCCTAGGTTATTATTTCTTTCTAAGTGAGGCACACTTGTTATTGGAAGGAGTTTTTGGCATATTTTGGCATTTCTCTCCAAGGAAGGTTTACAACTAGGGTTTGCACATGCTTTCTTCATGATATGTAAGTGATTTTCTTGCAAAACTTCTTAATTGAATGGTTGTAGGTTTAATTTATTGCATTTGCTTATTAAATTGCTGATTTAAAACCCTAGGTAACAAGAACACAAGTAGGTCCTTGTTTCATGTCCCCTTAGAGAGAAATATTTCAGCCATTGAGGAAGAAGGATTGAGCCTAGCCTTTTCTACACTCATCTTGCTTATTCCCTTAAGCTAGCATTGAATTTTATAGGTTGAAAGAGGGTGACATCCTAGGCCTAGGTTATCTACAACTAGGGATATCATCTTCTAGGGTTTGAAAGCCTTGTCTTTACAACACTTTCTCTCACCTCATCCTTTAGTTAAATTTATCATCTATGCTAGTCGTTTTGCCAAGTTGACCTAAAGAAGGAGGAAAGAGCACGAGGCCTTGCTTAAGCATCACTGGAGTGAGCCTCTTTCCCCTAGGGTTTTGATTCTAGGGCTCTACCTTTGCATCACTTTAGAACCCTTCCCTCTTGTCTTTAAGTCTTCATCCTTTCAAAACCTTGTGCCCTTATCTTGTTTGACTCCATATACCCTAAGGCACTGATCTCTAGCCTCCAACGTTGAACTCTTAGTGTCCAAAACAACTCTCAAAACTTTGAATTTTGAAACTCTAACTAACAAACTAACCTAATTAAGGCTGACGTCACAATTGGTTATCTCATCTTGACGCAACAATTATTGAATATAGGCAATTAAATGATGATTTAAAGCATTTATTGAGTAAAGTGTTGATTGGATACATTGTTGGCTTGATCATCTTGATAGTTATTAATGAATTGATTCTTTTGCCATAGCTAATTTATGAAACATTGACTTCATTGGTATCTATTGTTTTACATTGCCTATTAATTAATATCAGATAGTCATTGAAGTACTAACCCATTGAGTTACAACCTGCATATATACTGTATTATTGTTGTCTTGTTCCAGGCAGGTGTTTTCATTTGGGGCTACACTTCATTATTGGCTGTTTAGCCAGACTATCTGACCCAGGTGGTAACCAGTGAGGAGGAACTTCTACTTTAAGATTTATACCTTTGCCTCTTCAAAACCCCAAGTTGTCGGGGATGTCTCCCCTGGGATAAGCTCCCTAAATAGAAAGAACCTCCCCATTGAGGTGACATTGGGTGGGGAAGGTTCCTGTTACGCTAGTTTGGTCTCTATCATTTAGCCTTTGACCTAAACTACAAACTGTGCGATAACACAACCCACTTCGTTGATCTCATTAGGGATGGAAGATCAACAACTAGGATTAGACTATAGTCGAGCGAGTACTTCCAGATTGTGGAAGTTGAGCTCTCTGATAAAGAGAACACACGTTGGGACCCGTCAATTGCTGTGAACCATCGATCGACAGACACCTCAGTATCGGTCAGATCATGACCACCATACCCTAAATAGTTGTGAGATGGGTGGTCGTGATCCCTTTTGGAAATCCGTGGAGTAATAGAGTCCCTCGGTATTGTCGGTCTGAGAGAATCAAAAAGCTCAGAAGAGATAACGTTTTCAAGAGAGAATATGGGACCCAAGATAGCCAAACTCACAGGAGGAACGAACGCTGAGGCCTTCGAACATCTACCAAACTCTTCCAAGTCGGAAGAAGTCAAAAGATCAGGAGAAGGAGTGACAACAACTGTCAGATCGATTGCGGGGAGAATCTTGGACCATTAGATGAACGTCCAGGAAAGCAGAGGAGAAGCGTTGGGAAGGAACAAATCCTAACCGTCAGATCTGAGTGCAAAGGGACATTAGTCATCCGATCTAAGGTAAAGTGCACGAGTTTTAACATTTGTGTTCACATGAGGGTTGATTGGCCAAGGTCCCGAAGTCCTGAAGTAAATTGGGACCTTTCATCGCCAAGAGGGACAAGTGGTGCAAGATTTACAATTCCCGAGAGAGAGATTGTGTTCAAGGAGAGAGAGGAATCGATGAAGACATGAAGTAGATCCTGACCATTGATCGCCAGGAGACACGTGTCAGCAGATTAGTAACTCCAGAGAAATAACTTCGAGAGTTTCAGTCGAGAGTTGAAACTCCTGAAGCTCGGAGAGTCGGAGAGATGATTTGAATCTCAACCGTCAGATCGAAAGAGACACGTGGTATAAATCTGTTGTCCTTGGGTGAAAGCAATCTGAAGACTCGAAGAGAATCTGGACCGTCAGATCCAGAGAGCACGTAGCGACCGATGGCGAACTCCGGGTGAAAACACTCCAAGAGAACGCGATGGATAAGATTTTGAAATCCCTGAAGCTCGAATAGCTGAAGTAGTTGGGAGTCTTCGATCTGCAAGAGGAGACATGTCATCAGATCATAGACTTTGGATAAAATGCTCCGGGAGAAGTCGAGTGTGGAGAAGCTAAGATTTGAAATCGTCGAAGGCCGAAGTCTCAAAGCGGACGGCAACTGTTGATTTGAAAGTGGACGCGTCTTGCCAGATCAAGAACTCTAGGTACGACGCACTCCAGAGGAAAGCAGAGGGTGAAAGAGCTGAAGTCCCAAAGGATATGTCGATCGTTGATCGAGGAGGAGGTCGAAGGACTGTTGATTTGGTCGTTGTTGAAAAGTGCCGAAGCCCGAAGAGGACCATGGCCATTGATTTGGGGAGGACAGGTGTCAGAAGATCCAACACTTTGAAGGGTTTCACTCTGGATATTTGTGTTTGTGGAGAGCAGATATAGATAATTGATCGAAGTAGACGCATGGCGACAGATCGTGGACTCCAAAGAAATCTGTTTGAGAGTTTTAGTTGAGATTTGAGACTCCCGATGTCCAGAGAGCCAGAGAGCCGAAGTAAATCTCAACTATCTGATCATCCGAAGTAGATCTCCGTCGTCAGATCATTCGAAGTAAATATCAAGTGTCGGATCGTCCGAGGTGAATCTAGACCGTCTGATCCAGAAGAGACATGGCGTAGATCAGAGGATTTCGGGTAAAGCCATGAAGTAATTCATAGCCATCAGATGAAGAGGACAGGTGGCATAAATCTATAAATTTTGGGTAAAGACCTGAAGCAAGCCTCAACCGTCCGATTCAAGTGGACACACGATAGGAATCCAGTTACTTCGTGGGGAAGTGAATTTTGAGATTTGAGATCTCAAAAGTTCGGAGGCCCGAAGGAAATCTCGACCATTGATCGAGAAAAGGGCAACAAGACCATTGATCTAGTTGAAAGGTCAAACCCCCGAAGCAGAGGTAGAGCCACTGATTGAGAAGGATAGGTGTCCACAAATCATCGACTCCGAAAGATTGACGTACGAAATAAAGAAAAGTTTGAGACTTGAGAATTTCGAAGTCTGGAATTCTGAAACAAATCATAGTCGTTGATTCGAAAGAGGTCAGATCTGATCCACATATTTGAAAGGGATAGATCTGAGCTGTCAGTTAAGAGGCACTGTCAAAATCGTGAGATCGACAGTCCTGTAGCATTGCGGGGATCGAAGATGCGCGGAATTTAAAAATTTGAGGGAGGGCCGCAATCGAAACCATGGTTTTGAAGAAAGGACACGTGGAGGCTCGAGGAGAATTGTGGGCCAAAAGGTAGTTTGGTTTCAAACCGCCTTTGGCTGCGCCCGCAATTGTGTGTTTGCATGAGGTTATTTCCCAAGCTCACCTCAAGGAGGGACTTATCAGAAAAGGGGCTAGCACCCAAACTCAGAAATTTCCCAAGCGTGAAGGCAAGGTCGCGGGTACCATTAGACCTGCACCTGGAAGTCTTAAGGGTCTCTGTTTAATTACAGAGTGAGGCCATAAGGTGTTATGAACATAAATATACATATAAATAGATATTCATAACATAATAATTAATTAATAAATAATAAATATTAATAATGAAAGGACATGTCTCAAATGACATGACTATTGGTTTAGGGCACCCCTGTGTGGGTATATAAACGAGCCCTCATTATCAATTGTATATCATCTTATCTCATCTATTCATATTTTATACATTATTCCTACATGGATTACTTTGTTATATTCCAAGTATTTTGGATAATTCTTGTGTGAGCGAACTTTGTTCATCTCATTTGGCATCAGAGCAAGTCTCGATCTGGCTTTTGGCCAACCTCATCATTTCAGAGTTTCTCTGAGAAATTTGGTCTTTGACCACCAACCAGGCCTTTGGCCATTCAAATTTTCAAGTTCTCAAATACTTCGGTCTTTGACCAATTTAGGCCTTGGCCATATAAAACTCAGGATTCTGTTGAAAAACATT
>ML841894.1:82532-103186 GCA_009831015.1 Picea engelmannii
TTCAACGCTCATCGGGTCCCATATTTATTGCCCGGAGGAAATCGGGCTCCTGTTTTAAAAATTGAATTAAACCTTCGCGCGCCCTTTTAAATCAAAGGTTCTGATCATTTCTGGATCTGACGGTCTAGATTCACTCGCGATTTTGCATTTCGCGAAATCGGGGTTTTTGATGTCAAGTGGCTTTTTCATTACCAAGTCCCGACCCTCGATGCCGATGCGCCCCTTTCCATGCACTAGCCCTGCTGGCTATAGGCCTTGGCTCCATAAGACCATCAACACATGACTTCGGTCAAACCTCTCATCGGGGTTTCGGCATTTTCGATGTCACCATGCACATGCCTCCGGGATTCCCGATCCTCGATTTCCCGATGTGTTTCAGCCCCCCCTGACTGAGCCCTGGTCCATGTGACCATTACTTATGACCACAACCTAACCCCGTCGGGGCTACGGGGTTTGTGATGCATCAATGCATTCACCCGGTGATTCCCGATTGTCCATATCCCGACGCTCCATTCATATGCTAACAGCTGGCCTCCACTACACCTCTGTCCTCCTTCGCTGCTGTGCTGACAACTGTACACCACTCATCGGGATTTCGCGGATCGCGATTTCGAAGTGCACAAAACCTTTGTGCCCGGGATCTCCGATATCCCGATTTCCGATTAGCCGATGATCAACCTCCTGTCGGGCCTTTCGCTAATGGCACCAATCTCCTGCCACACGTCCTCTCAGATGGACGGTCCCGATTGTGTCGGGATTTCGAGACTTCCGATGTCCTGTTTCTTTTGACCTTGGGAACTCCGATTTCCCGATTGGCGATATGCCGACTCGCTCCTGATTTCTGACACCTGTCCCTCAGATGGATGGTCCCGATCCCTTCGGGATTTCGAGACTTTCGATCTCTCGTTTCCTTCGACCTCAGGAACTCCGATTTCCCGGTGTCCAATATGCCGACGATGTCTTGATCTTTGACACCTGTCCCTCAGATGGACATTCCTAATCGTCGATGCCTCTGCTGACATCACACGTGGTTTGACACATGTTAGATCCTGCCACGTGTCACTCTGATTCATGACTTATATGTGCATGAGGTGTTGAATCTGTCTGACACCTGTCATTCCCTGGTTGTGCCATGTGTCCCTTGCTGACGTGGTCTGCTGTCGTGGGTTGGATCAACGGTCCTGGTGTGATCTTGTATTAACGATTGCGATTGAATCGCAATATCGCGTTTCGTGATTTCGGGATTTCTGATGCACTTGTTCACAGGAATCGCGAAACCCCGATTTCTGATTCTCCGATACGGGCTGTGATCAACGGTCCAGAACATTTCTTATCTGACGGTTGTGATTACATCGCGAAATCGCATATCGCGATTTTGAAGTTTTCGATGTCAAGTGGATTGGACATTATAAACTCCCGATCTCCGATTCTCCGATGGCTTATCCCCCTCGCATCTTTTGCAGATATGATGGCTGTCGGGCATCTGCTTCCAATCTGACGGCGCAGATCACTTCTTCTATACGCCAACACCTACGCTTAACATCTGCGCAGCTTCTCCCGATCCAACAGCTGTCGGGATTTCTGAGTGAGATCCGACGGCTCTCGGTCTCTTTCCTGTGCTCCTTGCACGTATAAGAGCGCTATGCCTCCTGAGCTTATTCTCCTCGAATCCTTAAAATATTTCGACGTCTGCACGCGATCATTCACCTCTCTGAGCTTTGTCTTTTGTTTGTCTGTCATCCTGTAGAACAGGCCAACAATCCTTTGTACATTCTTCCTGTATACATGCCATCTTCATTGCTGTACTTGCCATCAATGACAAGCATATGCTACATGTTAAACATTTCCAACACAGGTCATATATAATCCAAATCCAAACGAAAATGTTGACATAACATAGTCGTTTTTTTTCCAATTTAATAGACTAAATCGTAATTATCAACCAATTCAATCCTATGAAATCGTTTCAAAAATCAAATCATAAAAACTAAATCAGGGTCGATGTGATCCATCCACAACGAAATCATATCAAATCAAAACATAGTTGTGCTCTAATTTTAGCATGAAAACCTCTTTTTCAGATTAGATACAAACAAAATCCAATCGAAAACGAATCATTAATTTCGTTAACTCAAACCAACAGACAAATGAATCAAACCCAGTGAAAAACCAATCAATTGCTAAAACTGGGCACGACCAAATCGTTAAACCAAATCATAACTTCATTTAATTTTATCAAATCGAAAACAATGTACATGATCCGCAACATAACCGTTTATGATAATCAAACCATGACAGAGTCATTTTGAACAATGAACATAGCTATTTGAAAACCAAAAAGAGATTCATTATATTAATCCTAGCAATTCACAAAACGAAAATGATATCGAAATTCATACCTGGATGATGAGAAGGCAACTTGGTTATGACAGTTTGGAATTGACGAAGGCTGTAGCCGATTCGACATTCCTAAATACGATGGAACCAATAGTTTTCTGCTTCCTATCATTTGCTTGAAGCTTGTCCCTTTCACTAGTCAACACTGTAACTTGATTTTCCAATGATTTGATTTTCAACTGTAATAAGGGGATGTTAGTATAGTAGCGTTCCAACCACACATTACATTGGTCACATGATGACTGCCCGTGCTTCGAAATAACAGTCGAGGGTTTGGATAGATCACCGAGGGTTTCACTAGGAAGCTTGATCCCTGGGTAACTAGGATTGTTCCTTAGGCAAGGGGGTAAATTAGAAACGAAGTCATAGGGTGGCTCAAAGCACAAGCCTTGGGAGTAAGGGTACTCACTAACCAAGAAGCGCTCGATATCAGAGTCAAAATCTTCACTGAGGACTATGGGCTTCTGATCAATACTAGGTTTATGTTTATTCCTAACAAGTCTCGATATAATTCGAGCATTCTTTTTACCTTTGCCGTCGATAGTAGGGTTTCCCTTGACCTTTTTGCTCACAGGCTTTTTAACAACCTCTGTCTTGTCCATTACAATGTCGGGTAGATCGATATCAGGGTCGAACCTGGGTTTGGGAGAGGGCAGTAGGACATGGAAAGGCACGGGTGGCTCAACCTTAGTTTCACTAACCACATGCTTGTCAATTTGGACAGGCTTTGTATCAGCAAAACCATTTCGAGAGATAAAAGCTTTCCAACTATCACCATGAATATTTAAATGGTGAACAACGATGAGTCTGATTAGGCCATGGTGGAACAAGCTACTATCGGCCTTCTCTCGTTTAAACCTCTTAGCCATTTTATAAAGGCTATGCTGGAAGTAAAATGGCATGGTCAATGGATAACCCATGAAATTCATTAACAATCGAAGGTGATAAAGAAAAACTAGTCCATACCGAACCTCACAGGTCACAAATTGTTTAACCACTATCAAAAGATCATGCCACCTTGGTTTAAGCGTGGAAATCGACATACCTTTTTCACAGGATGTAACCTTTCGTGAGACGAACAACAGTGGCCATGGCACCTCCTCAATTTTAGAGTTTTTAAATCATCGCTGGCCCATGGCTGCTAACCCTGTGGCGGAGATAATGAACTCTTCATTGATTTCAAGCTGAATGTCACCTATTTTGGCCCTGCACCCATCAAAAGTCAGGGCGAACTACTGTGAAACAAACAGATTAAAACCTTGAAACCTCTGTACAAATGTGAGCCAACCATTATCTTGTAAATCTTTTCGGGCATTATCGAACAATAGCAAGGCTTGACTACCGTTCGACTCAATTCGCACCACTGGGGCCATGGAGAAGAGTACACGGTGAGCGATGTGAACGAGCCAAGGTTTGAATCATAGCATACGCTAGAGCAGAGTATTCATAGGCTTACCCGGTGCTAGCAGAGGTGAAACAGGGATAGGGGTAAGCATTAATGACATCGTGAAAAGGTGGTGGAGCTATTTCTGTCCATGCAGAATAGTCATTACCATGGTACAACCGCCAACACTTTCAACTATTCAAATCACAACGCATATGTGTTACAACTATGCCAATTCAATCAATCAATCGAAACCTTTGGTAAGTGGATAAACCATTCGCGCAATCAAAAGTTATGCCATAGTTTTAAAACCAAACACACAAATCGAAACCAATACCAAGTGTTGCAAGAAACGATTCACACCAAGGGTTTAAACCACAACACCAAATCTTTTTCATATTATCAATATGCCAAGTGAATTGATCAAATAACATGTAGATCCAATTGCCAATGCATCACAACTCAATCACTCATGAAACGAAATTACATAATCAATCAAAGAATGTCAAATGAGTACAGATCAAAGGGGTTTTTCCAACTGCATAATGATAAGTAAAATGTAAACGCAATGGGCATATCGACAAGAATGATAACGAAAATTCAGTGAAGATTTTTAATGTGACTTCGAAAGACCAAGTTTTCACGCTTACAGTCGTGAAAAAAAGAACGAAGGTAAGTGTGTAATAGCGCAAAAATAAAAGTGTCATTTATTTGAGAATTGCGACGAAAAATTACAGTTTGCAAAACATTGGTGTAGGCAGCTTATAAGGACAGTAAAAAAATGTTAATTGGCTGCCAACAATGGCGACACACTGGTAGAAGCAGTTATATCTGCCAAAAGAACAAATTCAGATTAGGACAACAAAGATAATTCTAACTCAAAAAATAACAACCAGAAAATCGTATAAACATCATCATTAACCAACTATTCCAACAGTGTTTTAAAAGATGAAAACAGATAACAGTCTTAAGACCAGCGAGTCACGATATTAAATATAAAATCTCCAATACTGTTGACAGAGCCACTGCTGCCAGCAGGCGTCCATAGCCTCGACAGGGTTGCCATTTAACCCACTCTGACATCCGTTTCCTGCCAAGAAGTTCCAGATCAGAATAAAGGACATTTTATGGTTAAGAGGTTCCTTATTTGCAAATTTTCATATGCCCGACATTGCTTCGCTGCTAGCGGGCCTGTTCAGTACCCCGACGAAGTTGTCTTGGCGTCATGCATGCATTTACCCACTGCTAGAAGACTTGTTCAGCATCCCAGCGGGTTTACAAGCACTTCCCACATCTCTTATTAATAATTTATTTTTTTTTGTTTTTCTTCAAAGATATATAGTTGAGCGGGGTGACACTGAAAATCATGATATTTTAACACATTTTTTCAGACCTCATCAGAATTTTTAGAACTGTCCTTTATTAAGATCCAGAGATGTTTTATTTACAAAAACAACTTCCTAAGGCAGGGAGACCTCTTTTGAGTCATTCCCTTAAGGAATAGGGATAGCGTAAAAATATAATAGATGATCATGACAAGATTTACTCAGAGATCGAAATCAGTCAACTTCTTTCAAACAACAGACTTTTTGCCAACACAGATATAAGTTTCAGAAATATACCATTGTCGTTTATACAATTTTCTCAGCAGTTATTTCAGCGAAGGAATTTTCTGTTTTCTTTGTTTGAATAGCTCAGTACACAGGTATGTGTATTTCAAAAAAAACACAAGCTGATAAACTCAAAGGGAAGATAAAAAACAAAAAGCAAACGAAAAAGAAAACAGAAGAAAAATATGTACATAATATACAAGGGTTGTCATCAAGCAAAGTATCTTTTCAAGGCTTGGCCATTCACCGGATAGGTGTCAGGCTGCCCTTCTAGATTTTGCAATCGAAAAGAACTGGGACCCAACTTTTCAGCAATTAAAAACGGTCCAAGCCACAAGTTTTGAAATTTCGTGTGCTCTCCCTTTCCCTCATGCGGTTTTTCCCATTTCAAGACGAGATCACCTACTTCGAAATTCCTATCAGAAGCAGAGTTAGAATCGAACCAACTTTTAACCAATAGTTGATGCTGATCTAACTTACGTTTAGCTTGGGCTCTTACCTCTTCTAGCTTTATCAAAGAATTAATTCGGTTTTCCAAAGGGGGGCAATCTTCTTCTTGGATTTTTTGTGACAACTGTAGTGAAGGAAGAAGAATGTGAGGTGGCAGAATTGATTCTCTTCCATAAACGAGAAAAAAGGGGGAGTTACCCACATCATCTTTTGGTGTTACCCTATCATCCCACAGTGCGTTTAACAATGCATTGTGCCAATTCTTGTGATTTTCAACCACCGTTCTCTTGATGATTTTAATCAAGTTCTTATTTGTTGATTCTGCCAATCCGTTGTCCTGAGGGTAATAGCTAGTAGAATACTTCAATTTAATTCCTTTTTCCAAAGAGAACTCACTCATCTCAAGAGAGGAAAAGTAAGAAGCGTTATCTAATACTAAGCAGTCAGGGATACCAAAACGAGTGATAATATTCGAATTTAGAAAGGCAATTACCTGACTGGTGTTGACAGTTCTTAACATGATAGCTTCAGACCATCGGGTAAAATAATCTGTGGCTGTCACAATAAACTTGTGCTGTTGTGAGGACGGGGGGTTGATTGGACCTATGATATCAAGGCCCCACTGCTGAAAAGGAGAGTCTACTGAAACGGGTTGCAAAGGAAATGCTGGTTTTTGTAACCGCCCTGATGCTTTCTGACAAATGATACATTTACGACACAAGGCATGGGCGTCTCTAAAAAGCATGGGCCAGTAATAACTAGCTCTTAAAACCTTATGGGCAGTGGTGTCACCACCAAAATGACCACCATCTTCTCCTGCATGCAACTCTAGCAAGACTTTTTCCGCTTCATCTTTTTCAAGACAGCGCATCAGTACGCCGTCAAAAATTTGACGAAACAAAATACCATTAACCAGATGAAAGGAGGCAGACTTTAATCTCAACACTCTTATTTTAGCGGGATCCAAGTGATGGGGGGCTGACCCATATTCAAGACATAATCTTATATTGTCATACCAAGGACTGACAGGGTTTTGTGCACAACAAATTAGATTTTGATCGTGTTGTCCTAGGTTTGACGTATCTCTTTCTTCTTGCTGTCCTGCTGCTGAATCAACAACTAACTTGCATAACCCTTGGCCTCTCACTATCTGAGCTGGGGTGATTTCTAAATCGTACTCCTGCAAGGAGGTGACCCAGTTAGCCCTCTTTTCACCTAGTTCCTTCTACACTAACAGGTTCCTGACGGCTGGGTAGGGGACAATGACTTTCGTCCTTGACTTCAAAAGATAGGACCAGAAGTGCTTGACTGTTTTGAAAACAACGTAGGCTTGCCAATCTACCTATGGGTAATTAAGTTCAGCGCCTTTGAAAGAAGAGCTAATAAAGGAAATGGGTACTTCATTGTTTTCGACATTCTTTTGGGTTAGGATGGCGGCATAGGAACGGTCAGAAGCAAAAGTGTAGAGTGTAAAGTCTTGAGAAAAATCGGGCTCATGAGCGACAAGGCGTCTATTATGGACTTCTTTATTGCATTAAAAGCTTGATTTTCTAGGGGTCCCCAGTGATATTGGGTGTCTTTCTTAATTAGGTTCTACAAGGGTCTAACCATTTTGGAGAATTTGGGGACAAATCTTCTCACAAAATTAATCTGGCCTAAGAAAGACTGCATAGATTTTTTGGATGTAGGAGGGGGAAGTTTCGTGATGCCTTGAGTCCTTTCGGGGTCGATAATCATCCCTTCGCTTGACACAATAAATCCCAAGAGTTTACCCTGTTCTACTGCAAAGATGGATTTTTTAGGATTTAAGGAGATGCTGTATTTACGACATCGTTGTAGAACGGCTTGTAAGTGATCTAGATGATCGTTTTTGTTTTTAGAAAATATAGTCACATCATCTAAGTAAACTACGAAGAACTGATTGAATAGGCCTCGGAAAGCAATGTCCATTTCTCTCTGAAGAGTGGCACCGACATTAATTAATCCATAGGGCATTTTTCGATAAGCATAAGTGCCCCACGGGGTACGGAAGGTAGTTTTAAGTTGGTCTGGTGGAGACATCAGGACTTGGTTGTATCTTGAGAAACCATCTAGTAAGGATAGCCTCTCAGAACCAGATACCCGTTGAAGGATCTGTTCCATGGGTGGGACAAGATAGTTATCTTTATCAGACGCTCTATTAAGGTTCCGGAAATCGACGCAAAGTCAGATTTCCCCACTTTTCTTTTGGACCGGGACAAGGTTAGAAACCCATTGAGTGTGCCTAACAGGAAAAATTATCTTAGCATTTAGGAGTTTATTCAATTCTTTTTGAACAGTTGGTTCGAGCTTAGGGTGGATTTTCCTCAATTTTTGTTGAAAGGGTAAGGTTTGGGGCTTCATAGGAATGACATGCTGTATGATGTTAGGGTCGAAAGTTTTAAGGTCGTCATACGTCCATGCAAAGACATCTTTAAATTCTTTGAACAATTTAATAAATGCAATTTTTTCTTGTTCAGAACATCCTACCCCTAGATTAATTCACTACAGATTGTCCTTAGTTCCTAAGTTTACTTTTTCATAAGATAACGAGGAACTATTGGTTTTACAGTTGACCGATTTTTTGAATTTATCTTGAAGATCATAAAATTTCTCTAATCTAACTACAGATTTAGGGATCAAGTTTACCATGCCCGATGAAGATTCAAGAGTTCTCGGATCTGGTATTACCGTGAAATCGCGCAAATTTTCATCATGCGTGCATTCGTCTATCACCGCGCCTTGAAAAGTTTCTTCCATGTGAAGAAAGTTAATAATCTGATGATTGTCGTCAAAGACTGTCCAGTTTGTGATGTTGTCGAGAATGGATGGCCGGAACAACAGTTCAACGGAGAATGCATCTGGGGACAAGCCTTATGCAGGAAGAAGTTTAGAGGCTACATTAGCTAATAGATCTTCTTCAGAGTTATTCAATCTAGGAATAGAATTTATATTGAAAGCAGAAAATTTATTCATTAAATTCCATACCTCAGATTGGTAGCTTTTAAGATGTGGAGACAGACAATGGATAGAATCTCTTACCTGTCTAACCACTATTTCAGAGTCGCCAAAGATGGTCAAATTTTGAATGTTCATATCTAAAGATTTTATGAGACCTTGCAGTAAATCCTCATATTCTACAGTGTTATTAGTACATTCAAATTCTAACCTACATGCAATTAATGTTTTGTTACCTGCCGGATCGATAATAACGCAGCCTGCACCAGCTCCTTCTTTGGAATTTGACCCGTCAAAATACAGAGACCAAATTTGATTTCCATCGGGTACATGAGACCGTTGCGTGGAAGCTGTCGGCTGCATATATGCTACAATCTCGGACTGCTATTCTGGATTGGTGATAGTTGAAGCCTCGGCCATGAAATAGCCGAAGAAGGTGTCCATTCCTCGTACTTCGGGTGAATGAACAGAAGGGGTAAATGGTTCGTTGGGATCGTTTAAATCTGTGACCATGAACTTAAGGTAGCATTCACGATTTACCTTGATCTTGTAAATGCCGTTCTCTGGAAGCCATAGATGAGACCAATCTGTCGCGAAATAGCCGTGTAGCTGCTCCAACCAGTCCCTTCTTAAAAACAGACCATACACTTCTAGAATATCCACAACAATTATATCAATGACTTGATGAACCTTGGGGTTAGACGCTAATCTAATAAGCACATTCTTTAGTTCGCCTATAACTTTAACATTGGTCCGATCAAGTTGTATGATTTTTAAAGTGGAGGGTTCAAATTCAGTGTTAATATTTTGGCATACAGACCATGGCATCACATTGGATGATGCTCCTGAGTCTACCATACAATTGTGCACGTTTCTATTAAAGATTTCAAAAGTTAACAAAAATGGAGGTACATTTTTGTGAGTACTAAGAGTGGTAGTTTGTGGCTTTTTACTCGTGGTTTCTAAAGCTACTTTATCTACATTATTTACATTATTTACAGGAAGGCTTCCTTTATCTTGAGAATCAGGATTGTTTTTAGTGGAAGTCTTCTGGGGAACTTTGTTCTGCACAACCTTGTTACTGCTTGAATTACCATTTTTGCCATTCTCTGAGATATTTTGTAACATTTTTTGTAGCAGAAATGGAAATTTCAATAACTCATAAACATAAATGTTAGCTCTCAACTTTTTAGGATCTTCAACTAAATCATAATCTAAGTTGGGGTTCACATTGCTCTGTTTAGTCTCAGCTGGTTTAGATTTCTTTGGAGGAAAATTTGTAGTGTTTTTAGAAGAAGGTTTGTTTGCTGTCTTACTCCTGGTATTATAGGGATGTACTATCTCGAAGTTAGCTTGAAAGATGCTATCTGAGAAGTGTCCAAAAAGGTTTGCAGAAGACTCCTCTTCTTGAACTGTCTCTTGGTCAACTACCTCCTCAGGAATCTCAGGAGGCATCAAGTTATCTTGGGCTTCTAGAATTGTTTGAAGGGCGCATTGCAGACTTTCTAGATTAAGGCCTTCGGTGGTTGGACTAGGTCGGTTGGTGGGAAAAGGCTTCCGAAACGGGGGTTTGTAAGGCCCTTTGCTTGAAGAAGCTTCTTCGGTCGTCCTTTTTAAGTCTATAACTTGATTTGACAGTTTTTGAACAACTTTAGTTAAGTTTTCTAAATTAGAGCTTTCAGGTTGTGTTTTACTTTGAGTGGGCCTGGGGAGGATTTCGATCTTCTTTTTGGAAGAAGAACTAGTCTCTGTTTCATTGCTAGTAGAGTCTTTAAGACTAAGTATGTCTTTTTCAATCTGGCTAGATTCCTTGAAGGCTTCTAACAACGTGGATTTCTTAGATCGTTTAACCCAAATAGCTATACTTTGATGCAAAGCTTTAGTGTAGTATGCTATTATAAGATTCTCGGCGGGCATGGAATCCATAGGGATTCGGTTTTTAAGTGTTAAGAATCTTTGATTAAAGTCTTTAACTTTTTCTTTTGGGTTCATTCTTAAGCTAGAAAGGTCCATGACTAGGACTTCCAGAGGCTTACCGTCTTCGAACTTTTCCAAAAAGCATGACTCAAACTTTTCCCAAGACACGATGGTATGGGGTTGTTGGTCAAAGTACCATGTAGATGCATTGCCCTCAAAAGTATAGGGGAACAACCTACAGACAATGTCTTCATGTTCGACATTGCGGAGTCTTATGGCTAACATAAAATTTTTAATGTGATCTTCAGTGATCTGTTTTGAGTCAGGGTCAAACTTGGGAAGCCATTTCTCCGGGTGTTTAGGTAAAGGATGTTGAGCTCCAGGTACAACTACGACATCCTGGTCGAGCCAAGGTCTAGCAGGGTTGTTCTAATTTTCCATTGGTGTAGTGGGTGTGGAAGGCCGAGAAGGGGAACTGCCTTTGTCAGAAGAATCTCCTCCAGAAGAGGAAGGAGATGATGGAGGTGGTGAAGGAGGTATCCCAGATCCTTCTACAGTAGGATTTAGGATTGGATCTGTAGGATTCAAAGTGATATTAGTGCCTCCTAATTGTTCTCTGATATTAGAGAAATCCAAAGGTTGGTCCAATGGACGGTTAGGCTACCTCAAACGGGCTAAGGTACTATGAATTCTTATAAGAGATTGACGGAAAATCTCTTGTATGTCACCACCTGTAGGATTAGGGGTTGCTGGCTCAACTGTGATCTGTGGATCGTCGGTTGATGTAGTTGTTGTTTGAAGGGGAATATTATCGTTTGAATGGCTTCTAGTCACTAGATTAGGTGGTGGAGGAGTCTTGCGACCACCTCGTGCCATTAATTAATTTCAGGCCCTCCTTCTAGCGCCATTTGTTGACGGGCGAAATTGACCGTCTGTCAACTGGGAGAGTGGATCCGGTCCGGGGTTGTCTAATAACCCAATCCGTTTGGGATAACCCACCCTGATGGGTTTAGCGGCTCCGTTAGCCGATCTAAGTTCTAAGAAAACAAAAAGAAAACTACTCTAAATTAACTAATCTAACTAAAAACAACTATTAAAACAAACTAAAACAAATCTAACTATTCTATATACAATCTACTATCTAATACTATGCTAACTCTAAGAAATCAACTATCTAACTATTAACATAAATAAATCTTATTCACAAAATGTACAATATTAACAATTTACAGATTTGAATGAAAACCTAAAAAAATCATTTGCATTATGTCCTAAGACAGTGAGAGATATTGTTTTTTGATTTTATAATTTTATGAAAAGAAATAAAACAAAAACTAACTAAACTAACAACTAATGTACTAACTCTAACTACAAATATAAATTACACATAAATCTAACTAAACTACTTAAACTATACTAACAAATAAATTATTAAATACTAAAAAACAAACTGACCTGAAGTAACGCTCCAGGTTTGTCCTGTGTGTAATGATTGTCTTAGCTGATCAGAGGGAGGAAACCCGCACTAAATTATCCAGGAGCTTGTCGTAAACAATAAGCTGCAATGCTCTTCAAATATGATTACAGGACAAACAAGACATAAAAATTACAACAATCTTATGATTTATAAATCTTCACAGTTAGATAAACATGTATGCAAAGATCTATACGAAATGATTCAATTAATGAAGAAGAGAAATCTGTGATTCATTAACTAAAACAAAGTAATTGATGTACTTTTTAAATAATGAAAGAGATCAGATATGGATAACACATTAATCAAATCATATCATCCTGCAATAGATTATGATAGCTAAAGTAGTCTATAATCAACTGCAAACTGACATGCATAAACTTGAAACAAAAGTTTGATATATTGAAAGCGAAAGCTGTAGCAAGACATCAACTCTTGTCTCAGTTTGTATTAGAAATCCATAGCCTGGTTCTCCCACAAGTGAGGATGCCCCTTATTACAAAAAATAATAAGTATTTAAAGACCTCCCACAGGGTAAAACATCCCTGTGGAAGTTATCAAAACTATTTACATAAATCTGGGAAAATATCCCAAGTTTGACTAAACTAACAACCTAAAATAAAAACTATATCACACAAAAATCTCCTAGACTGCCACAGCATGCCCAATGAAATTTGAATGTACCTGAAAGAGGTAAAAATAGGAAAAGTTAAGAAGATATTTTGCTAATGAAAATGATAAAAATCTAATTCTAAAGACTAGCTATAGAATCTTACGATTCTGTAGCTGGTCTAAATCACACACATAATCGTATTAAAAATCAATTCAAATCTTAGAAAATACATTCAAACTATCAAAAGATATTTGATTGCTAAAAGCCTTATTCAAATCGACACTTGTATGCAAATTAATCAAACTAAATCAAATGATAACAGAGATGGATATGCTCTGTTTAATTCGTTATCACTAAATCGGGTGTACAAAATCATATTGGATAACCGACAGTAATGAAATCGATTCATAGACCAATTGGAATCAAAACCAACAATAGCTTCAACTATCCACAAGATCACTGCAAATCCAAACCAAATCGACAGTATCGTTTCCTCAAATTGATAGCGCTATATTAAACATAACAAATGATCCATGCTATTAGCGAATCAAATCAAAACTGGTATACAAATGAAATCATAACAAAATTAATCGGTTGATAACAGGATCTATGAGACTCATCCAACTTTTGTTATTGCCAATTGGGGAAAACAAAATCGATTGACAGTCAACGAAATTGTTACTTGAATTTATTTCAAAATGAAATATTAACCAAATCTTCTAATAAGAATTCAACAAAAATAACATATGTTGATCTGAGTTTAACAAACTCGTTTTGGAAATTATAATCAACAGAGCAGAATCAAGTCTATTTTCGAAATGAATCCAACTCATAATCCAATCAAAACAAGAGCGAATCGAACAGTTTGTGTTTGTTACAGCCGTTATGAATAAACACAAATCCATGATTATAGCGAAAATATTTTCGACACAGGTCATATATAATCCAAATCCAAACAGAAATGTTGACAAAACAGAGTCATTTTTTTTCCAATTTAATAGACTAAATCGTAATTATCAAACCAATTCAATCCTATGAAATCGTTTCAAAAATCAAATCATAAAAACTAAATCAGGGTTGATGTGATCCAACCACAACAAAATCATATCAAATCAAAACATAGTCGTGCTCTAATTTTAGCATAAAAACCTCCTGTTCAGATTAGATACAAAAAAAATCCAATCGAAAATGAACCATTAATTTCGTTAACTCAAACCAACAGACGAATAAATCAAACCCAGTGAAAAACCAATCAATTGCTAAAACTGGGCACGACCAAATCGTTAAACCAAATCATAACTTCATTTAATTTTAGCAAATCGAAAACAATGTACAGGATCCACAACATAACCGTTTATGATAATCAAACCATGACAGAGTCATTTCGAACAATGAACAGAGTTATTTGAAAACCAAAACGCGATTCATTATATTAATCCTAGCAATTCACAAAATGAAAATGATATCTAAATTCATACCTGGATGATGAGAAGACAACTTGGTTATGATAGTTTGGAATTAATGAAGGTTGTAGCCGATTCGACATTCCTAAATACGATGGAACCAATAATTTTCTGCTTCCTATCATTTGCTTGAAGCTTTTCCCTTTCACTAGTCAACACTATAACTTGATTTTCCAATGATTTGATTTTCGACTGTAATAAGGGGACGTCAGTATAGTAGCGTTCCAACCACACATTACATTGGTCACATGATGACTGCCCGTGCTTCGAAATAACAGTCGAGGGTTTGGTTAGATCACCGAGGGTTTCACTAGGAAGCTTGATCCCTGGGTAACTAGGATTGTTCCTTAGGCAAGGGGGTAAATTAGAAACGAAGTCATAGGGTGGCTTGGAGCACAAGCCTTGGGAGGAAGGGTACTCACTAACCAAGAAGTGCTTGATATCAGAGTCAGAATCTTCACTGAGGACTATGGGCTTCTGATCAATACTAGGTTTAGGTTTATTCCTAGCAAGTCTCGATATAAGTTGAGCATTCTTTTTACCTTTGCCATCGACAATAGTGTTTCCCTTGACCTTTTTTCTCATAGGATTTTTAACAACCTCTATCTTGTCTATTACAATGTCGGGTAGATCGATATCAGGGTCGACCCAGGGTTTGGGAGAGGGCAGTAGGACATGGAAAGGCATGGGTGGCTTGACCTTAGTTTTACTAACCACAGGCTTGTCAATTTGGACAGGCTTTGTATCAACAAAACCATTTCGAGAGATAAAAGCTTGCCAACTATCACCATGAAGATTTAAGTGGTGAACACCGATGAGTCTGATTAGGCCATGGTGGAATAAGCTACTATCGGCCTTCTCTCGTTTAAACCTCTTAGCCATTTTATAAAGGCTACACTGGAAGTAAAATGGCATGTTCAATGGATAACCCATGAAATTCATTAACAATCGAAGGTGATAAAGAAAAACCAGTCCATACCGACCCTCACATGTCACGAATTGTTTAACCACTATCAAAAGATCATGCCACCTTGGTTTAAGCATGGAAATCGACATACCTCTATCACAGGATGTAACCTTTCATGAGATGAACAGTAGTGGCCATGGAACCTCCTCAACTTTAGAGTTTTTAAACCATCGCTGGCCCGTGGCTGCTAACCCTGTGGCAGAGCTAATGAACTCTTCATTGATTTCAAGCTGAATGTCACCTATTTTAGGCCTACACCCATCAAAATTCAGGGCGAACTGCTGTGCAAAAAACAGATTAAAACCCTCAAACCTCTGTACAAATGTGAGCCAACCATTATCTTGTAAATCTTTCCGTGCGTTATCGAACAATACCAAGGCTTGAATACTGTTCGGCTCAATTCGCACCACCGGTGCCATGGAGAAGAGCACACGATGAGCGATGTGAACGCGCCAGGGTTTGAATCATAGCATATGCCAGAGCAGAGTATTCACAAGCTTACCCGATGCTAGCAGAGGTGAAACAAGGATAGGGGTAAGCATTAATGACATTGTGCGAAGGTGGTGGAGCTATTTCTGTCCATGTAGAATAGTCATTACCATGGTACAACCGTCGACGCTTTCAACTATTCAAATCACAACGCATATGTGTTACAACTATGCCAATTCAATCAATCAATCGAAACCTTTGGTAAGTGGATAAACCATTCGCACAATCAAAAGTTATGCCATAGTTTTAAAACCAAACACACAAATCGAAACCAATACCAAGCGTTGCAAGAAATGATTCACACCAAGGGTTTAAACCATAACACCAAAGATTTTTCATATAATCAATATGCTAAGTGATTTGATCAAATAACATGTAGATCCAATTGCCAATGCATCACAACTCAATCACTCTTGAAACGAAATTACATAATCAATCAAACAATGTCAAATGAGTACAGATCAAAGGGGTTTTGCCAACTACATAATGATAAGTAAAATGTAAATGCAATGGGCATATCGACAAGAATGATAACGACAATTTAGTGAAGATTTTTAATGCGACTTCGAAAGACCAAGTTTTCATGCTTACAGTCGTGAAAACAAGAACGAAGGTAAGTGTGTAATAGCGCAAAAATAAAAGTGTCATTTATTTGAGAATTGCGAGGAAAAATTACAGTTTGCAAAACATTGGTGTAGGCAGCTTATAAGGACAGTAGAAAAATGTTAATTGGCTGCCAACAGTGTCCCATGAATATACCTTAGAACATGCTTTGCAACTGTCCAATGCTCATGTCTAGGTTGTTGGATAAATTTCTATTTTCGACACACTAGTTCAGTGGGAGTTAACTAACTAGTTCTATTTTAGACTTTCTATTTTTACCATCGCTATTATCCATACATGCATTCCTAAGGAAAGCTAATTGCTTGATTTATTTGATTAATTATGGAATGTTTTTCCCTATATATGAGTGTATTCCACTCATTCATTGTATCATATTGATCATGATCTATGTATCAATCATCAACTCATTGGAGTAGTGTGAATATATTTTCTCATTCTTCCATATTGAATTTCTCTTCTTTTCTTGATAAGCTTTGTTTGTACTTTCTTTAGCTAGATCTCCTATGCAGGTTTCCATGAAACATTGACATCGTATCGGAGCTATGATGATTGGATCAAGACAGACAAGCCAAAGAATAAGGAAAATCGAGGTTTCAACAAGCTAAATGCATGGTCGTACCTTTCAATAGTTATTCCTCCCAAAATATTACATTTTTGAGGAAACGACCCTTGAGAAAGTAAATCGACCCATTTTGGAAGTGGGTTTTCAATCGTTTGGCGAGATTCTTCACAGTTTGCTCAGAAAGTAATCCGCAAGATAGCCTCCTGAAATTGATACGAATCCGTGGCCATACCTTTCAACAGTGATTGCTCCAAAACATATTAAGTTTTTGAGGAAACAACCCATGTGAGAAGCAAATCGACCCATTTTGGAAGTGGGTTTTCAACTGTTTGGCGATTTTCCTCACCGTTTGCTCGGAAAGTAAGCCGGAAGATCATCTCTTGAAACTAATACGAATTCTTAATTTCTTAATTTTTCACTTGTAAATTGAGAGTAATTTTTTAGGGGTTCTTAGAAATAGTGGAAGAGATGGAAATGACAACTATTATACAGTCAAACTTGGTGGTAATCCTCACACCATACAATTATTTTGATTGGAAGCCCAAGGCAAAATTCCAACTCAGAAGGAAAGGACTGTATAATTTGACGATGGCGACAGAAACAAAACTTACATCAACGATTGAGAAGATGAGATAGGTGAATCGTAAGGATGAGGCCACATGACTACTTCTTACGTTAATCTCCACTGGTCTATGGTTTCATGTTGCTGCATGCAAGAATCCAAACGAGATCTATACCACCCTGGAAGGACTCTTTGGAACATAGGATGAGATGCGAGGTCATCTGCTTGAGGTAGAGTTGAATACCTTAGACCCTAAAATTTTTGATAATATACAAGATTTTTTTACTAAATTTAAATATTTGCAATTGAGCTTGGGTGAATGTGGTATTGATATGTTTACACAAGAGAAACAACTTATTCTAACAATCTTGGCCAAGCTAGGACCAGAATACGTTGTAGATGTCTCCAATTTCTATTCTGGCATATGTCTTTTTGGAACAAATTGGAAAATTCCTACGTTGGCTCAGTTCATTGAGTCTCTTACACAAGAGCAGACAAAACTCATACAGATGGGGCTCATGAAAGATCCCAAAGCACATGCACTCACCTTGCATGATGGAAAAGGGTCATTCAAACAAAACATGAAGGAGGGATATTCCAAACCCTTTAATGATTCTTCAGGTTCCAAAGACTCTTCAGATTCCAAGAAGAAAAAGAAGGGAAAGCAGTGCACTTATTGCAATAAACTGAATCATGAAGAATCCACATGCATGAAGAAACAAATCGATCTTATGGCACAAACACTTCAGCAGAATAACCTTGGAAACTTCATTCCAGAGGGATTCAAGAAGCAAAAGGAAGAAGATCTTGCTCCTAAGAAAGGTAATCATCATGCTCTTATTGCAATTAATTCCTCATCTGATTCATGGATTATAGATTTTGGTGCATCCCATCATATGGAAATGAAAGAGGAAGTTTTCTCTTCCTTGAGTCCATGCTCAAGACCCCTTATTCTCACGGGGGATGATACTCCAGTAGAAATAGCAGGAGAAGGGAGAGTGGAACTCCATAATGGAAGTTTTGAGAATGTTTTACATGTTCCAAAGCTTTCTATGAATCTTCTCTCAGTTTATCAAATCGCTCAGAAAGGTAAAAAGGTTGAATTTACATCAGATTCAGTTTCAATAATTGACATGCATGACAATTCCATCATTGCAATTGGTGAGGTGGATCACAAGTCAAGGTTGTATAAATTCACTAAGTTTTCTGACGATGACTCCTCTATTCTACTTACACATAAGGAGAGTACTTTGCATGCACCTCCAGTGCAACATGCATATACTATTGTTCTTCCATCAGTTTTAGACATCGGGGATGATTCCATACACTCAGATTCTGTACATGGAAATAAGAAGGTAGTACATCCATATAAGAAGCCAACGTTGTGTTAATATTATGGTAGCTGCGGGAGGTATTTACCTCTTCACGTGAACCTGACGAGAATAAAAGACTCCGGGAAGCAAGAGAAACCCTAATGAATTGGATAATAACCCTAGAAGCCTTGTCGGCTTAAGAATATCATTTATATTAGGCTATTAGCCTCCAAGAGAAGAAGTCAGCCAGAAATAATAATAATATACTGAACAGACACATACCCAGAAGGAGAAGTCAGCCCCAACAAACTGGCAGGATTACTATAAATACAGGGTGCCAGTTCTCATTTGTAGCATCTCAGCAGTTGCAGATAGAGCCAGTTCTGCGCAACAGTCTCCCAGTTGGTGCGCATTGTAGTTGCAGTTTGGTGCACAGGTTTGGAGGAGGGTTGCAGGTGCAGCTGCAATAGCAACTAGTTTAAATATTGGCTTGGATATCTCTTGCCTAGGGTTTGGCACTATCTGATCAGTTACTTGTGTTGCGCTATCCTTGGAGAGAGATGCGTTGTCCCTTTGTTTGGCTATCTAGCCTAGGGATTGCTTCTGGAGGAATTCTCAGTCAAGGTTAAGGTGCTCGGAGGGAGGCTTCAGCCTGTGGTTGGGTGACAAGGGTATCGTCAATGGTAAAACAAGCACACCATCTTCTATATTCTAACAGGTTATGGGCCCACACCCCTTTAGTCAGCCTAAAACGCTGGAAGGAAACATAACTGCTAGACATTGAGCTCATTGAGGAACTACCTCTAGGGTTACTAGCAGGAGAAGCTTCCAAAAGCATTGTTGATCCAGGAGGATATCGATGGCCACCCACCTTTTTCGATTGGCTCAAAACTGTTTTCTGGCAATTTTGGCAATTTACTATTTTTAGCAGGTTTTAACTTCCGGGGCCATTTTGAGGGCTTAAATGAAGGTTTTTCGAGATTGAGGTTCTCAATGATATCCAAAGGCATGATTGAGCCCCCAAAATGAATCTCCTCGATGATACCTTTCCAACGAGCTATCACACGCCTAAAACAGAGATCGTATGCAAAAGTTACGACCTCGGGAAGTTGATGTACTCACTTACCCAAACGGGGCCCACATGACTTTTGGCACTTCATATCCTAGGGTTAGGTTTTTGGATGTCTAGGAATTTTAACATTCCCGTTTATTGTAAAAAAGTCCTTCAGAGCCTCATTGTAATCATCTTCTTGCGAATGCGAGTAGCCATCACATCTCTTCTCAGAGATAAGCTGCCACCATTCTAGCGAGTCTTTCACTCTGTATTTTTACAGTCTCTGTACATTTCTTTCATTAATAGAAATCATGTATTACTGTATATCTGTGTTTATGGTTGCATCTCTGATACATTTCTGTTACATTATTGAACATCTGTGATATCTCTATGCAATTATTTATTATATCTCCGATCTCATTTCATGCCGAAAATAATCTGGATCAGTGGTATCAGAGTAGGCTGCTCTTGATCATTTTTTTCAGTGCATGTCCCCGACGAGGTCCGAGTATAGCAAGTTGGGTCTCGATCTTGTCTCTCTTGAAGACAATTGCTCTCGCACACCCAAGAAACCCTCAATGGCGGAAGAAAAGAAAATCGATGGAGTAGACGATCCTATCAATCTATTGCTTGAGAAAGCTCTCACGCGACAGAGGGATGAAATGATGGAGAATTTTGCCCACATCCTTAAACACCTACCGATAGCATCAGGCACATCTTCATCAAGTGACCACTTTGAAGGCACCTCGCCTTTCAAGGTACAAGTTAATTTTGATATTCCTGTATTTGAAGGACAGAT
>ML841895.1:0-12343 GCA_009831015.1 Picea engelmannii
CTTCTTAGTGACAACTTCTTGTCCTTCAGGCCAATCCTTTCACCATTTATTTTGAGCTAGATGATACATATGTGGAGTTGGATGAAGAAGAATGTCAATGATAGTGTAGAAATATTGAAATGTAGGAGGTATGTGATTATATATTATGATTTATTATTTTTAAAGTATTTATTTATATGGGTTAATCATTATCTTCATCATCATCATTTTCATCATCATAATAAACATTTTCATCATCCTCCTCATAATCATCATCATCACCATCGAACATTATTCTCATCATCATTGTCACCATAATCAACATTATAGCATCCCTCCTCTTCCTCATCATCATCAATTTCGTCATATTCATCATTGTCATCATCATCATTGTTATCATCATCATCACTACCATTTTTATTATGATCATCATATCATCATCATCATAATCAACATTTTTATCATCATCATCATCATCATCATCATCATCATCATCATCATCATCATTTTCATCATCATCATTTTCATCATCATCTTCACCATTGTCATTATTGTCATAGTCATCGTCATCATCATCATCATTTTCACCATCACCATCATCATCATCATCATCATCATCATCATCATCATCATCATCATCATCATCATCATTACCATTGTCATGATGATCATAATATCATAATCATCATAATCAACATCTTCCTCCTCCTCCTCCTCATCATCCTTGTCATCATCATTGTCATTTCCATTTTCATAATGATCACCATATCGTCATCATCATAATCAACATTGTCATCCTCCTCCTCCTTATCATCATCATGTCAACGTTACAATTTTCATTGTCATCGTAGATGTCATTGTCATTGTCATCATCATTTTCATTGTAATCATCATCGTCATTTCCTTTTTCATGTTGATAATCACATCATCATCATAATAATAAAAATTCTATCCTCCTCCTCCTCATCATTGTCACCAAAATCGTCATAATTGTCATTTTCATTGTATTCATTGGCATCGTCATCATCATCGTCATCATCATATTCATCGTCATCATCATCATCATTTCCATTTTCATAATGTAACATAATAATCAATATTTCCATCCCCCTCCTCATCATCATTGTCATCGTCATCATCATCATTGTCATTGTCATCATAGTTATCATCATCATTTTCATTTTCATGATCGTTGTCATCATCATCATCATCGTCATCATCATTGTCATCATCAATTTCATTTCCATTGTCATGATGATCATCATATCGTTATCATCATAATCATCATTTTCATCCTCCTCCTCATTGTCATCGTCATCATCATCATTGTGATTGTCATCAGAGTCATTATCATCATTGTAATTGCAATAGTCGTCATCATCATCAACACCATCATCATCATCATGATAATTTTCATTATCATCCTCATCATCATTGTTATGATGATCATCATGAACATTTCTATCCTCCTCATCATCATCATCGTCATCATCATCATCATCATGATTGTCATTGTTATCGTATTCATCGTCATCACTATCAATGTGGTTGTCTTCGTCATCATCATCATCGTCATTTTCATCATATTTTTCATTTCCATTGTCATGATTATTATCATATCATCATCATCATAATAAACATTTCCATCCTCCTCTTCATCATCGTCATCATCATCATAATCATCATCATCATCATCATCATCATCATCATCATCATTGTCATTTTCATCATCATCATCGTTGTCGTCATCGTCATTTCCATTTTCATGATGATCATCATATCATCATCATCATCATGATAATCAACATTGACCTCCTCCTCCTCCTCATCATCATCATTTTCATTGTTTTCACAATCATTTTCATAATCATCATCATTATCATCATCATCTCCATCACCATCATCATCGTCATCATTGTCATCATCATAGACATTTTAATAATCATTCTCATCATTATTGTCATGATGATCATCATATTGTTAAGTACTAAAGTTCTACAAATACAATCACCCAAAAATATCCAAGAGAAATTTATAAAACCCGCACTTTACTATTATAGAAAACCCTTGAGATAGGGAAACACCATACAATGGATCTTATTCTGGAGGGTATCCTCTCTTGTTCATTTACCTCTTCAAGGGTGAAACCTCCTAATGAGATACATTCTCCAAATACAATACTTATTCTTGACTCCCATTACATTTATTTAATCCCTTCATATAGTGTTTCCAACCACCTAAGAACATTCTAGAGGAGGAACCTACTAGAAGAGAAACCTTCTATGAAGTCCTCTTACATTTATTATGTTCACACTAATATATCTAACTATCATATTGGGCCTTATTTAATAATATAGTGGAACTATTCCACCTTAGATTGAATGGCATCCACTATTATCACTATGGGCCCTTTTCACCCCTCCATTACGTCTCCGACTACACTACATTCCATCCACTTTAAGAAAGTGTTGTTCGCAATGCTTGTTATGGAGGTGTAAAACCATATTCCAGGGTCCCATGGAGAAGTGTGGACCATAATGTTGAAGTAGGCTAGAGAACCATGGTCCCATGTAGGAATACGAGCCACCATGCTGAAGTAGTCCAACTACCACTATAAACTTGGGTCCCATGTCCAAGTGCTCATGTGAACTCTATGCTGAAGATATCAAAGCACCAACTGAAAATGATTCTTTAAATATCAACATTGGTCATGTGGATTGAAATATGTAGAACCGACCAAAATTCATCCCCTACTACTGGAGAATAATTGTAGTGTATCTAGAGAGGTAGCGGGGGCCCTGGAGGGGACATAGTAATAATAGTGGAGTTAATTCAATGTAAGGTGTACTAGATCCACTATATTATTAAACAAGGTCCACTATGGTAGTTAGATATAATAAATGTAAGAGGACTTACTAGAAGGTTCTACTTCTAGAAGGTTATACTTCTAGAAGGTTCCTCCTCTAGAATGATCTTAGGTTTTTGGTAGCACTATATAAATGGGTTCAAGCAAGGTTATGGGATATGAATAGAAGTATTGTATTTAGAGTGTGTAGCTCAATAGGAGGATTCCCCCTTGAAGAGTCATGTGAATAGGAGAGGATCCCTTCCATAATAGGATCCATTGTATGGTGTTTCCCTACCTCAAGGGTTTTCTTATAATAAAGTGTGGTTTCTTATATATTTCTCTATGGATCTATTGTGAAATTTTTGTATTCATAACATTGATCACTTAACAATTGGTATCAAAGCACTTTCCTTGGCATGCATTATGGGAAAATGTTTTGTTTTTTGGCAGATTTTGTTTCGAAGAAGAAAAAGAGGGTCATGACATTCCTAACATTTTTTGTCGATTTTTATGAAAAATATTTAGAAACGGGTTGTATATATGAGTTCCTCTTGGAAAATGAACCAATTTAAAATAAATCATCTAAAACGGACTCTGGGAAGTGGAGTTATCGACATTTTAAAATCTAGAAATTTTTAGGGTTTTTTCCACATATGGTCAAGCAATTTTATTTTTTTTCTGTAGCAGTTGAGGTCAAATTTTCAAAAACAAATTACATATCTCAATTCCTGTTTCAAAAATAGTTGTTTTAAAAAAAACTATCACCCAAATTGAATCTCTGGAAGTGAAGATATCGTTGATTTAAAATTATCCATTTTGGGGGGTTTTTCGTGACGACTGTGGGACTGTAGAGTTCATGACTTTTCATAGGGTGTTCATATTGCAGCCAAATCATTTCCCTTGAAGAGAGGATTTTAGGAGATTTATTTTGTTATATTATATGTGGTATTTACAATGGATATTCTCTTTCAACTCCTCATGGACCTGCAATGAAAAATAGAATCCCTCATGACCAAATTTCAAAATTTGCAACGAGATATGGAAGAAAAATTTCAAAATAGTGAAGAGATAATAATTGAAGCAATGCAGGAGAGATATATTAGGAATATATTGTACATTGACATCATAGGAGGATATACCCAAGAAATATATTCTTGGTATGATTATGAGGAAGATTGTGCGGATTCGTATATGGACAATTTTCATTTCTGGGATGACAACCACTTTCGTATTTTATATGATGACTCTACTCCACTTTATGTAGAGAACATAAATGTGCCAAATAACGGGTTAGTTATGACTACCCGTTCCTAGTCTGCATATTGTATAATGGTATTGTTCCTTCCAGACTCAGCTTTGACCCTTTCCTACTATGTGGATGGATCTTCTTATTTGTATCCACATGACAGGTGTGAGTCTTTGGAGCATGAGTTTCAGTTAGCTATTGGGTTCCAATATATTCCACATGGAGTTCACATGAGCACTTGGAGATGGGACCCAGGTTTTCAATGGCGTTTGGAATACTTCTGCATGGTGGTTTTCATTTCTACATGGGACCTTGGTTCTTTATTCTACTTCAACACTATGGTCCACACTTATCCATGGGACCCTAGTATATGGTTGTACACCCTCATAACAAGCGTTGAGGACAACACTTTCATAAGGGAGATGGAATGTAGTGTAGCTAGAGAGGTAGTGGGGGGACCAATGGGCCCATAGTAATAATAGTGGAGGTCAATCAATGTAAGGTGGACTATATACACTATATTATTAAATACAGTCCATTATTGTAGTTAGATATAATAAACCTAAGAGGACTTACTAGAAGGTTTCTCCTCTAGAATGATCTTAGGTTGTTGGTAGAACTATATAAAGGGTTTTGAGAAATGTAATGGGATATGAAGAGAAGTATTGTATTTGGAGAGTGTAGCTCAATAGGAGGAATCCCCCTCGAAGAGGTAAGTGAACAGGAGAGGATCCCTTCCATAATAGGATCCATTGTATGGTGTTTCCATAAATTAAGGGCTTTATTATAATAAAGTGTGGTTTATTCTATATTCCTTTGTGTATATATTGTGATATTTTTGTATTTAGAACATTTGTTACTTAACAATAGAAAAACTAAAGAAGAATATGCAGAGAAAACTCTTGTTTACTCTCTAGGATGGGCTCTACATGAGGTGGAGTAGAGTCATCAAATAGAAGATGGAAGTGGTTCTCATCCCGGAAATGAAAACTATTCATATAAAAATCATACCAATCATCCTCAAAAGCATACCAAGAATATGCTTCTTGATTTTATTTAGCATTGATGGCCTGCATAATATACCTCTTTTCCCATGCCAGGTGAAATATTGTCTTGATGTGTGCCTAGAAGTATGCCAACTATCGTTGAAGTTCCCTCAAGAATAAAATATCCATTGGAAACACAACATATTATATACCAAAAGAAATATATTAAAATTTTCTATCCAATGGGTCTGATCTAGTAGAAATATGAGCACCATGTGAAAATCTACTAGCTCTGCAGTCTCACTGCCATCACGAAGACCCTAGAAAATGTTGATTTTAAATCAACTATATCTTCACTACCAGAGCTATGATTCAAATGTTTTTTTTTTTTTCTTTTTGAAAAGGCCTATTTTTGAAAGAGGAACTTTGATATGTAATTTTTTGGGGGAAATTCAACCCAAAGTGCTACAAAAATCAACAAAATCATGTTATCATCCACGAAAAAACCCTAAAAAAATAATAGATTTTAAAATGATGATAACTTCACTTCCCAGACTCCATTTCATACGATATTTTTTTTAAATAGGTTTTTTTTATGAGAGGAACTTAGATATACAACTAGTTTCTACAAATTCCACATATAAATCTACATGAATTTCTCAGAGTGTCACGGCCCTCTTTGTTATGACCCAAGGGAAGCATACATAGGGATAAATGTATATGATATGACCACAATGGAGTGTATATATGGGCATAATGTTGGTTGTGAAGCATGGTTATCTTATTTATTCATAGGTCTTGTTTCAACCGCATTTAGATGCCATTACCTGATGGGGGGTGTTAGGGGGATTTCCCCCCCATGTCTCTCACTAGGGGGGTCCAGAGGAGGGAGATGAGAAATTTTGGATCCCCCTCCTGGTGAGGGTTTGGAGGAAGCACCCCCAAAGAAAAAAATTTGGGAAATTTTCCTTGTAAAATATTTTAATTTCGTAGTCAATCGGGATCGTTCATTATAGGGTCACAAATCTAACAATAGAAATTATGTTACGTTTTTTTTTCCCAGAAGCAAACCCTCTTTTATGAGGGAATTGTATTGCAGTTTTGTATGCGAGTGAATATTGTATTCTTTGAGAGGAGATTGTGATATAAAGAAGAGGAAGTTATAGTAGGTATGTTGTAGGTTTCATCCCTTCACTTGTTGGATAATAATAAAGGAAGGAACTAGAAATTTCTATGTGGACGTAGCCCACACTAGGTGAACCACGTATATGTATGTCTCTATTGTATTGTGTATATTCTATGTTTTATTTCCTCATTTGTTTTATTTTATTCCTTCGCGATTCTATTTTTGTAACAATCGGTATCAGAGTGAAAGGTAACTTGCAAGAAAATAGGGTTCTTGGTTTGAGTGGGAGCAATGAAAAAATATGGAAATTTTAAGGTCGAGAAATTTAACGACCAAAACTACTAGTTATGGAATATGAAAATGGAATATTATTTATATCAGAAGGATATTTTCCTACCGTTGGGTGGAAAAGAAAAGAAACCGACATGTGTGAAGTTTGAAGAATGCAATATTCTTGAAATAAAGGAACCAGGAATGATACATCTATGCCTGGAAACACCGGTGGCTTTCAATATTCTAAAAGAAACGAAAACAAAGGATCTCATGAAGGCATTGTATAAACTATATGAAAAATCCTCGGCCTCCAATAAGGTATTTCTAATGAAGCGATTATTTGATATGAATATGTTAGAAAATGGGCCTATTGTTGACCATTTAAATGAGATTAATATGGTTACTAATCAACTAAATTCTATAAAGTGGACTTTGATGATGGGGTTAGGGATATTATAATCTTATGCTCATTGCCAGAAAGATGGAATGACTTGGTAATGGCTATAAGTAAATTTGTCTCTGGTTCAAACACTCAGAAATTTGATGATGTTTTTGTTGTTATCCTTAGCGAGGAAATGCGATGGAAAATAAAAAATGAGACATTGGGTAATTCGTTGACCATAGAGAATAAGGGAAGCAAAAAGGATAGAGGAAAAATCTCAAGGAACCACAAGACTTCTAGGTGATGGAATGAACCACTAGCTTCAACCCATGATCACAATGTTTTCAATACTTTTCAAATAGCAATTATTTGAGCTACTTATGTGGCCTTGGATCAACATGAATAGGAGCTCAAATAACCTTTTCCTAAAACGTTGAATTGTTCTCTATTATAGATAACTCTGTCCGGAAACACTAATACATAGATATACCTTTGTGTGGAAGCATTTGTGAGCAATACCAATGAGATCTGTCGCAAACAACTCTATGCGTGAAACTTAGCGAATAATCCCAATGGTTCACATACAATTCTGCATGTAATTCATAAATAAATATTGATGTGTTGCAGATCTTCAAGGGGTGATTCCACTGCACCAAATCATGAATGTATGTTCCTGTGAAGACAAATACTCCAGAAAGATTTTTGAAACAAAGTTTTAAAAAATGGATGGAATTAACTGCACCCGTTCTTTCCTGCAAATGAATACATTAAAACCTCCAAGAGACAAGATACTAAATGAATTCAGAGGCATATACCAACAAATTAACACACACATAACTAGAGATCTCAATTAAAACATATCAGAATTACACTGGTTTTTTCGGTCACTCGAACTTTAAACATACATCACACAAATCACTTCACATAGTTCTTGCTCACACCCTTATCTATCCAACCTTTTTCTACTCTCCTTCAAACCTCTATCTCACCTCCCTCACACATACTTATGTTACATAAAAACGAGAGCTATATCTCTCGGGAACTCTAACAAATGCCTAGAATTCCTCTAAGGATTTCTATCAATACCCTAACTTAGTATTTTTGTTCTATTACATAGGAAAACGCTCATACCTTCCAAACCGCAAAATCTTCGATACCTTATAAATATATCATTCTAACTATTACAAATAAATGTAAAATTAGGGAAACAACTCCCTTTGTAAATGTTTATTGACCCATAGAGTCAATTCTCGATTTTACTGTTAGATGCTCCTATATCAAACTCTCAAGGAAGAAAATAACTATTCATTAGGTCTTCATGATGTGTTCCATACTTGGAAATTTCTATTGCTACCATCCAAGTAGCATCCTCTACTAGTTGACCTTTCCATTTGACCAAGTACTGGAAATGCTTGTTGCCTATGGTTTTTTTCAGTACCTACACATCTAATATTATCTTAATCTCCTTTTACACTACTCTCGGTAGTTGTTTCTTCCATCCTATGGTCTTATATTGTAATACCTAGGTTTTGAACCCTGTATTAAATATTGTATCTTGTTAAGTTATGAAAGGCCAGAGTTCCTAAACAATTATTAAGAGACCAATGTGCCTAGGAAATGTAATGTTTGATGATTATTAATACAAGCACATCGTTGGCTACTAGACGAAAAAGGATAAGATTTATAGGGGGCTATGATTCCACAAGAGAGGGGGCTTGAGGGGTTGAGTACTTATTTTATATTTTATTTACCCATTTCTGGTTTTAATGGAGAATAACAATTACATGATCTTCTTTGGGGAAGACCATGGGGTTCCTTAATTCTAAGAAGTACATAAACCCATCCTTGGTTTGTGGTTGGGGTTGGTTTTTTTTGTTGGGCCTTTGTTGGTTCCTTCATAATCTCTCTTTCATTATCCATCATGATCACCTTCCATTTCTCTTTTGTTCTCCACTCAACCCTTCACCTAATCTTCCCATTTGATTCGAGAGTTTCTTGGGGAAGGAAATTGAATTGCTAAGAAAATCCATAGTCATTGGTTTTATAGACTGTTGGTGTATTCCAACCAGGAGTTGGTTCCTACATGTATGTGATGCATTGTCCAATAGGGTGATTCTTGACCAGACATACTAAAGCATTGGAAGAGATGGACAACTTGAGGGACTGCGTGGCAGAGAAGGGGTTCCATTCTCTTGGGTTGTGTAGACTGGGTAGAAGAAAGTTGGTGTACTTTGGATTGTTGTGAATGTTGAAAGTCCTATGAGAGACTGAGGGTTGATTGGCTTGGTTAGCCGAGTGACACCCTGGAATTCATCCTTGTGGACTCATAGCCCTAGCTCGGGGGTGGCATTGTTGTTGAGACTTGGAACAACAATGTCTATGGTTTGGTGGAATGTCCTTGGTCTGCAGCCAGTTGGTATTTTATTTTCAGAAAAGATAAGTTCTCTCTGTTATTGTTATTTACTTGTGTATGATTTATTCCACTGTGTATTTATTTATCTTTGAATTTAATATTTAGAATATTCATGCTTGTAGGTTATGAATGTGCATGGATTAGTTTATGTTGTGGCATGAATCTTTATTTACACATGTGGTTTTCATGTCTCTTAATTAACTTAGAAGTGATTCAAATAGAGATAAGTCACTGTGAAGTGAGTCTCTTGACTGCAACATTCCTTTCCTATGCATGGTTGGGTGTGTTGCAGCTAGATTAAGTGGCATATCCTGGCCTGTGGGTGGTTGGGTGCGTTACAAATTGGTATCAAAGCCACAGATTGAAATGTCGGGTTAGAATAGGCCAGATCTATTAGACAGGATATTGTGGTTAAGATCAAGTACACCTAGAATTGGGAATCTTAGGAGAAATGGCATTGCATAGATCACATGGTATCCAAAACTTTAGATATCCTTTGTAAAGGATCTTGCAGTTGTGGCCATTCCTTTTGAATTCGGGAGCAATCACAACCATGGGATCGAAGGAGATCTCGGTTGTCAGATTGGAAGGAGGGTGAACATGAACTGTTCGATGGAGGAAAATAGGAGGTAGGGTAAGAATTAAGTTCCAGCCGCCAGGTCTGTCTGATTGATCGTCAGTCATTGATCAAAGCCAAGTAGGAAAGGAAGAACTTTGGAACTTCACCACTTCGGTGATCTTGGTAGGCAGGCAAAGCCTAAACTACTGAAGGCCGAAGTCTTGAAGCCCTGTCAACCGTCTGATATGATAGGAGGTGTGGAGGGATCTCCACCATTGATCATGGTTAGCCGACATTGACCACTTTTGGATTTTTCACTACGGGTGTTTTAAACTTTGATGAACTATTACAGCCCAAAGTTCTGGAGCACCGAAGTCCTGGAATCCCCGTTAATCATTTGATTGAGGGGAGGACTTCAGGAATGTTGTGGGTCGTCATATCTAGCCATGGTAGAAGTGTATACAAAAATTGGATTTTGAACTTTGCCAGTCCAACGAATATGAAGTAAGTTGCAGAGAAAAACCCCAGAGTTCTGAAGCCCCGAAGTGTCGAATTCATAGAGGTGTAATACCGTGAAGTCACACGGGTTGTTAGATCTGGGGTTGTGATTAGGGATCGTCCATGTGTTTGATGACATGGCTTGTGCCACATGGAACAAGGCCATGTGGGGACACATGTCACCTATATTTAGAACCATTTGGACCCTAATCTATCTGGTTTTTAGTGACACATGGAACACGTACCATGGGTCCACGTCACCCTAGATGACTTCAGCGTGTCGTGTCATCTTCGGGAGTATGTAAATCTGAGGGTGTCCAATTTTCTGTCAGTGAGAAGTTTTGAAGCTTGAATTCACGAAGGCACGCAGACCGTCGATCAAATATCCCTTCGGGACCTCTCTCAAACATCGAATTAAGTAGGAGGAGCAGGGAAACTACTTTGGATGATTGTCACTCTTGGGAAATTGAGAGACACGGGAACTGAATGTCCCTGAGCACCAAATTTACGAATTTGTGGAGAGTCATCCATATCAACGTTTGATTAAGTGGAAACTGTTGATTTCTATTTAAGCCTCCAGCTGGGGGCGGGGTCATCCATTCAACCAGAGATCAAGTCTCAACTGTCCATTTTTTGTTGGTGGAGTTAGCGAAGACTTCGACGAAGTGTAGCTCTGGGAGAAATTGAAAGTTGACAATGGAGAACAACCGAAGGTCAAATTCCAGAGGAATTGGTCCCATCATCGGTCTCATGATAAGTTAAAAGGGTCCTGGGAGGTAACCCATCCCTTGGTTATTTTTTTCGTGCAAGATTCAGTGTGGAAGAACAAGGAGCGAGGCATTAAGGAAGGATTAAGCCTGTGGGTTCGAGTTTTGGTCACCTTGGGGCATGGTTTGAGGGAAGCACCTTTGCAGAATTCAATTATGTATCAGCTAAGGTGGGGGGATAAAAGTGATTTTTCCTTAAGGAATCCCTGACTTTTAGCTCTGATATTGAATTGAAGCGATATTTTTGTTGGAAGATTGGTTGTTGTCATTGATGTCAACCCTAGTCATGGGTTTTGGACCGCAAGATTGATGAAGGTATTTGGACATGAAGGAAAATGCACATGCAGATACAACATCCATGGATGGATAGTATACATCATTCTATTTCCGGTGGTATGTGGCACGTCACATGGATCCTCATGGTTGAGGAGAAATGAATTTTTGAAGATGACAAAGTGAATTGAAAAAGGAAGTACATGTAGGCCCTGAAAATAATTAAAGAAAATAATTACAAAAGAAGAAAGTGTCAGGTCAGCCCTAATGTTAAAAGGAAGTGACATAAATGGTATAAATAAATATCATTATACATTCATTTGATACAAGTCGAATTTCAGAGAGAAGAAGAAGTAAAAGAAGGCCGGATTTCAAGGGAGGATGAAGTCTTTTGGTGATGTATTCTAAGGTATGTTATTTTCAGGTCATCTTACCATTTTTTCTATAACTTTTTTTATAGAACGATTCAGATGGTGAAATCGATATGGTATTGATAAAACATATCAAGGTACCTCTGGTAAAAATTTCAGGTCTTTGTTCGCTATAATTATGGAGATACACTCTGTGGAATATAGGGTTTGTGACCAGTCCTGAAACTAGTCAATAAACAGGTGTTCCGGGTACAACAGTCATAATGTTTTCATACAGACTCCAAATGAAGTGGGATCACTTCCATTGGAAATATTAAGGACTTTAGTTTCTTGTGTGCGAGTTTCAGAATCAGATGTTAAATATTGAGCACGAGGCATGTTGTACAAGTTGGGTCTTCTGAACAGACCAGAATTGAATAAAGTTTTATTATCTCTCATATATTCTTGGGTGGAAGGAAGGGGCAAGGATAGAGAGTTCCAATCTCTCTTGATATTGGAGGATTGTATCTTCCTCTTGGAGGTTTATCCCTCCCTTTACATTTGGAAGCTGTAGCTACCTTTGGAAGTCATTACTTCCCTTGAACAAAAACTATTGATTATTTCTCATATATATTGTGCATGG
>ML841895.1:38687-49166 GCA_009831015.1 Picea engelmannii
TCGTGTTGATCACAGTTTCCAAGTTGGAGATGAAGTTTGGATTTACATTATTAAGGAGAGGCTTAAAGGAAAAGGTAAAAAACTGAAACCAATTTGATATGGTCCTTTCAAGATTCTTGACAAGATTGGTAACAATGCCTTCCATTTGGATTTACATCCTTATATGCAAATGTATGAAGTTGTTAATGTTGAGAATTTGAAATTGTATGAGCCTCCTTTGATTGATGATCAAGGAGAACATGTTCATATTCATTCTATAAATGATTTCTCCCCATAATATCTTACAGAATTTCATGAAGACACAATCCTTGACAAGAGAATGAGAACTTCAAAATGAGGAAACATGGAATATCTTCGAATTGGTTTTAAAGACACAAATCCAAGCAAAGCCAAGTGGATTGAGGTTATAAAGGTGAGGGAACTATACCCTCATCTTCAGATAGACTGAAAATAGTCTTTTGGAGGTCCAAAAGCTTTCCAATGGGGAGGTGTGATCCAGGGGATCAAATTTTTCTCAAAATTTAAAGTGCTCGGAATTGCTTCAAATTGAATGGGTGCGTAGGCCTCATCGTCACGAACCCAACACAACTCATTTGGGTTCAAATGGACATCAGATGAGTGAGATATTGCGTTCTGTTCAAATCATCAAACATGCAAAAAACAATGTGTTGACTGTACAGTCCATACAGTCCGTACAGATGCTAACGTGGCAGGGCCGTATGACACATGGCAAGAATTGAGTTGGTAGGTCCATACGACACGTGGCAGGAGCTGAGTTGGTAGATCCGTATGACACGTGGCAGGTGTTGAGTGGTAGACATGTGGACGAATCAACGTCCAACACGTGGCATGTTGGTAGCGAATGGAATGGTGACATGTGTCACCTAGGCTATGGATAAAACTTGTGTAGTCGGTAGGACTCGACCCTGTGATCTCCGGGAAAGGGGAAGAGCTTTGGGAAGGGCCTCCCAAACAGCGCGCCCACCAATGGTTCTTAACATATGAATGGGCTTAATTTTATTTGAATTGCATTTGTTTTGAGTTGGGGTGCAGTCCGGGCCGGGGCTAAGCCCCGACCCCCAGTCACATATATATATACCATATAACCATTCAAACCTTGCGTGCATTCAAACCTCGGGTGCTTTGCCACTTGGTGCATTTTCATATGTTAAACCTTGGCCCTTTGTTATGTGTGGGTGCGGTCACATGGTAAGCCACATGCCCAATGGCTTGGCGGTTAGGGGCTAGGCACTCCCTAATCGTCCTACAATTCGCACCATTTTGCGGTTGTGCCTGATGCTAGGTTTTAACACAAATATGAGTGTAGAGGCTAGGTTGAGGATGCAGAGGTTCATTTTGGCGATCCAGAGACAACAAGTTTGAAGGGGAACTTCTAGGAAGCCTATCTTCTTTAATTTTTGGGCAAACCAGGTGCCGAAAAATCCCAGCTAAGGGTTTTTGGATGTTCTGAAGCCATTGGAGCCATCTATTTGGAATTTTGAGTATTGTAATGCAAATATTTTATCAATTTGAGAAAATAATACAAAAGATCCATTGGAAGCTGGACCAGGCGATGTAGCCCAAGAGAGGGGTGAACTCCTTTATCATTTGTTGTGTTATGTGTTTTCTGTTCACTGTTGTTTTCTGCTTATTATATGCATCTTGAATGTGTAATTTCTATAAAAGTTGTGTTTTCAAATTGATCCTTTTGCATAAGAACACTTGAATTAAAACTTGCAAATATTTTCAAGAATACAAGCCTTTATCATTTTCAGATCAATGGGTAAATCAAGAAATGATTTGAAAGAATCTTGAATTGGATCTTCCATTGATACATCCCAATTTGTGTTTTGAGAAGGATCTAAATTTTTCCATGATCAATTATTTGAGGTTGAAAAATATAATCGGCCAAATATTACTAACAATGATGTTTTATCGGTTGTTCCATCTAGTTCACCTCAAATAGTTAACCATGAAATATCTAAGCTCAATGGAAAGTTTCAAGAGAATGAAACACTTATTTTCCAATCGAGAATCATGATAAGTTCTTGCCATCTTGGTCCGACCTTTTTAAAATATTATTTCCTTGATAATCTAATACTTTATTCTCATCGGGAATATTTGTTGCATGTGAATTATTTCAAACAATTCCATGTCGGTAATTGCATGCATCATGATAGTATTGCAGATTGGTTGGAGTATTCATACAACAAGAATGTTCAAGGGAATGGTAAGATCATGCTTGCCTTGTTTTTAAATGATGATGATAAAGGTGAGTATGATATATTTTTGTCATTTTTCGATATACTACCATTCTTTTTAGTAATATGTGATTTTGTTTCTACTATAGGATTGGAGTTACTTCGATGGCTACATTGGAAGCATGACTTTATGTAGTATTCTGATTTGTTTAGTAGTTAGAGTAAGCTTAGGAGTAGGTTTCTTTTAGCTTTATTTCTCATTGTTTCTCTTTGTAATAATGCAGTTAAAGAACATAAGTGGGTGCACCAAGAGAACCATAATATGACTGTTGTCAAGGAAGTCCACTTTGACCCTTTTCTCTCTGCTTTTCGTTGAGCATTTCCTTTCAAAAACACAGTATCATCATGAAAATCTTAAATGAAAAGTAAAGAGATAAGTAAATCTAAAACGTAAATTCAACCCTGATCCAAGGTGCCACGAGTAGGACTGCATTCATATCAATGAGGATCTTTATATTTTCTTTTAGCTCTCAAGAGGTATTTTTCATAAATTCCAGATCCATCTTTTGTACATTTTTTTTATGTTATAATTTTGTTGTTTTTTTTGGTTTTTCTGCTTCAATTTTCTTTTGTTATTTTTTTTTATCGCTTCCGGTTAAAACTTGCCTATGTCACAATTTAGTTCAAAGAAGGAAAATTGAATGCTTCATCTTAAAACAGCTGTCAAGGACTGTCAGAGCATCAATTATTGTAATTTCCTAAAACCCAGACTAGTTAAAGAGGGTTTTTTTGTTCAGAATTGATTTCATGGTTTCACTTTGCAATTATGAGAAGGCACGACTATCATTAAAAGCTCTTTGTGTTGTCCCTTATTTTAAGAAAGAAACTCAACAATGCCTTCATGTCCTCAAAAGATTAGTTTCATCTGTAAAATATTTTCAGATCATGATGAAGGTTATCAAGAAAAATTAAAAGTCTGGAAAATAACAAGTCTTGTAAAAACTGGAATTTTCAGCGTCACCCCGCTCTTCTGAATGCCTTTAAAATTATATAAGACTATGAATAATTTCTCAAGATTTGTGGAAAGTGTTTTTAAACCCACTGGGATACTGAACAGGTTTTCTAGCAGTGGGTAAATGCATGCATGATGCCAAGGAAACTTCGTCGGGGTACTGAACAGGCCCGCTGGCAGCGAAGCGATGTCAGGTTAAAGAAAATTCTCAGGTATAAATTTTGATATTGGTCATAAGCATCCTTCATTTTGAATTGAAATTTCTTGGACAATATAGAGGCTTCAGAGTGGGTTAATTGACATCCCTACTGAGGCTATGGAAACCTGCTAGCAGTAGCGGCCCTGTCAGTAGTATTGGAGCCATTGACTTGAACATCATGGCTCTCATTTTTAAAAATTTGTCACCATATTTCATTTTAATAGAAAGATGTCTGAAGTTGGACCATGTAATGATTGTCGAGATGCTTGATGTCCTTACATTGTTCTTTGATCTGCAATCATTCTAACAATCCTAACTTGAACTCATCAGTGATACAGAGATAATTGTTTCTCCCAGCAAGTCATTATTGTTCGCAATCCCACAATATTTTCAATTCTTAAAGAAACGAATCATAAATTTTATAGTTGCCTCCACTTAATCATATGAACATTGCTACTTGAAAGATGATTCTTGGGCTATAAAGGTTTTCTATTTTTCCTAGTTCTCGTTTTCATGCTTCGTTCATGACTAAAAGCATGAACGAAGCATTAAAATTTTTGAATTTATTGCATTTGAATTTAAGGAGAATAAGTGTTCATATAAACCTTTTTAAGGATGATATTTTTCTTTAAGTCCTATCTCATGTCAATAAAATGGTTGTTTTTAAATTGATCATTGTTATAAGGTCTACTTTGGACATTTGAATGATACACTGAGAATCGATTGATGTTAGGCTATGAGTTTGTTCCATGTATGATTCTTGGTCAATCATTTCTATGGTCGTTATGTTATGATTTGTGAAACACCTCTTTTCTTAACCTTATAATGAGAAACTCCGCCCTTTACACATGATGATACTTAAATGCATCTGGTCGTATTTTGTACTCCGTTGATAGTGGAAGTTTGAAAATGACGTGTCCATTATTTTGAGTTAAGTCTCAGGCTTTGTTTTGTACCCATAGTGATTCATTACACAAAACGCTTAATTATCTAATGACATCCCTTATTCCTCCATTTAATTCACACAAGGGTTTTATTTCCTTGGTTTTAGCCTTGGTTCTTCCTGTTTTGTGAAACCCTTCTTTCTTACAGTGGCTTATGTTGCCACCATGACTGCTTATCTGAATCCACATGGCCCTTGTTGTCCACATAGAACCAAATGGATCACAAACCCTGCTCCTATATGATGACACAAGGGAAGACCTTAAGGTTCAAGGCTGGATCGAATTTCTTGAGAAATTTCATGGTTACAATTTGCAAGTGGCCCAAGAATTCTCCCTCTCTTTCGATGGATGCTGAGCCAAAGTAGGAGATATTCAAGTCGAAATCATCGAGGAGTTTTTGAGCCAGGAAACAGGTCTTCCCCTTAGCGAGAAAAAATGGTTTAAGAATTCCAAGGTAGAGGAGGTGTCGTGGACTCTGTCCTTTACTTCTAGGAAAATCTAGTGCTGTGATAAAGGTATGCCTATATCTCTGTTAAAAACTAGGTGGCACGGTTTATTGACAATCTTGAGACAGTTCGTTACATGCGAGGGTTGCTTTGGCCTCATTTTTTTGTATCACATAAGACTACTAAAGAACTTCATTGGTTTCTAGTTGAATATGCCTTTCTTTTTATTAAGAAGTTTATATAAGATGGGCAAGAGGTATAAGAGACAGTGTTTAAATTCCACTTTGTTTCATCATGGATTGATAAGGATGTTGTTAGTCCATCATTTAAAATTGCAGGTAGACGATTGGGACACTTTCCTATCTTGAAATGGTTTTTTTACACCTAGACCCGTAGAGGTTGATAAGCCCATGTTAGAAGAAACCCCAATCCCTTTCATTGACAGAGAAGTCTCCTCATTCAAAGAACCCTATGATAAGGCTGCGCTCGATGAGCCTATGTCTGAGAAACAAGATGTTGATCCAATAGCCTCTGAATTTCATGACCATGAACAATATGCTTGCCTTAACACCTTTGCAAAAACCGTGAATAGGCCCTCGCGCAAATTGTCTAAAAGTGACTCAAATGTAGGGTTTAAAAACAAAAGGGCAGGAAGATTAATTTCTAGGAGCCTACGAAATAAATCAAAGTCTCATATGAGCTCGATCAAAGCAATCAAGGTCCATGAGACCTCCAATTCTGAGATCGAGAAATTCTTAGCAAAAGAAGACCCAAGTTACCTCAAACCAAATCTTAGCCAGACCTACGATTTCATAGAGAATCTACCACCGTGCATGAAGCATAGCAAAGGTTTTCCAGGGATCAAGCTCAGTAAAGAACCTACAGACAACAGTGGTATCATTCTGACACACAACCATGGATATCCTCAAACAACTGTTCCAGATCCACGGTGTGAGGTTTGTTTGTTTTGGATGGACAAATATTACACAGATATACCTTCCCTTCAACTTCAGATCAAAACCCTCACCACTCAGATCGATTCATTAATGAGTGAAAATCACAGACTAAATTTCATTGCTTAAAGGCAAGGGAAGTGCTTGAAAAGGACTGGAAACATAATAATAAAGAATGTTGAGTGTGTTACAACAATAGTTAACTCTGAGGTCTTATGATTCAAATTTAGCATGCAGTTAAGAGGTAAAGATTTGTTTGTTTATCTTAGTTTTTTTTTATTTAGTTTTTCTATTAATATAGATTTAATTAGATTTTTGTTGTTAAAATAAAACTAACTACAGAATCAGCTAATTCTGTAGCCAGTCAATTCTCATTTGAATTTTTGGAAATTATTGGTTAGAATAACATCTAAACTCCTTTATTTTCGTTTTTCCTTTCAGGATATTGTGTAGTTGGTGGTGATCTGATGATATGGACCATTTTTGAGCTTATTAGTCATTTCTTTGACTCATCTTTTGTAAACAAAAACAATATTTTTATAGTTTTGAGAGATACAGTGTGATATGGAGTGGTTCTATTACCCTCTATTTTGTAATTAGTAAATCATTTTGAGATTTAATCTTGTCCCACAAGATAAGATGTTTAGCTTTACTGGAATCTTTAAATACTAGATATTTTTGTAATGAAGGCATCCTCGCCTGGGGCAGAAGATGGACATTTGATTTACAGACTTTAATGGAACAACAATGCACATTTCAGCTTTAGGTTCTTGTGGATGGTGTCTTCATTTAAGTTTTGTTTATCCTGATATGATAATAGGTTTTGATAGCTTTAGTATTCATCATTTATTATGTTATTGGGATAATTCCTTTAAAAATGTTGTCCATAAATAATGCTTCAGATATTAATCGTGTGATCATCTATTCAGTTTCAATTACAGGATTTCTCCTTTAATTTTCATTGAAAGATTAAATGCAAGGATATTTGCTAACAGGTTTTTCTTAATGTAATTACTTGCAATCATGATATCACATTAACTATTGGTATCATTCTTTCTGTTATTAAAATTTAACTACCAACATAATTGTTCTACATTTATTCAGAACATACCCAAGGTTCATTACAGGTTTCCCTCCTGGAGAAGGTGGTTAAATGTTTTCTGATCGCACAGATGTTTGGATGCATATCATCGGCTCGTTAGCAAGTTAGCTCAATTTCATTTTTCTGCTATTTGTTTATCATTGAAATTTGAACGTAAAGTTTTCCTTTTGACTATCTATACATTTTTGTTACATAACATTTCTTCCATTAGTTTAAGACTTATAAAAGAAAAATGAAAAATATTTTTATGTGCTTTCTTTATGTGCTTCTTCAAAGCAATCATTTTCACATTGAGTTTAGTAAGTTTATATTAAAACTTACAACTTGTAAATAATGTATATAAATGAGAGTTATCTATCTTTTTCTTAAATATGCCTATTACAGTCACATTAGAGCATATGTACACACACACACACACACACACACACACACATATATATATAGTATTTAGTAATTAGTTATTTATTTCTTTTCTTTTATTTTGTTTCTTTTAGGATTCTTAGATTGGACAACGTAGCCATTAAACCCATCAGAACGAGTAATACCAAATGGCTTGGGTTACTTAGACAACCTCGGACCAGACTCGTTCTTCCAATTGATGAATGGTCATTTTCACTCGTCAACAATCCCGAAAGGTAAATGGATGTTGAGGATGCAGAGTCTATAAGACAACATATTTGGAATTATAATTCATCCAAGTATGAGTTGGGATAGATGGATCCAGAAAATAAATGAAAGTTGAAGGTTAATATCAGCTTAGCATTTGGATGGAAAAGCAAAGGCACCCAACAGTGATTTGGATAGAAAGTTCTCAGGCCATAAATAGTAATGCACAATGATTACAATGAGAGCACAAGAAGAATCAGGGATCCAGGAAGAATTGAAGACTTCTAGGATCAACAAGAGAAGTGATTTAGGAATAAAGAGGTTGTTGCGATTACTGTAGTAGAAAGTATGTTATGGCTTGTTTGGACAACCATAAAGAGAGAATGCTTACATGTTTGCAAGCGTTGTTGATAATATTATTACATATGGAAGAAAGCAACATAAATCTAAAGTGTTGGTTATAAGTATGATAAAATAAGCATGAAAGCTTATATTGTCGTTACCTAATCAGGTAACATCAAATTGATTTAATGGAAGCTATGCAAGTAAGTATTTCTTTGGAAATTATGTTGCATAATTGTCGAAGGGAAATTTAGGTGAGAATTTACCCAGATAGAATTTTATAATACACAATATGGTATTATTTATATCCATTAACATGAATAAGATACAACTAGGTGTGGTAAAAGATAGAGGTTTGTTATAGTTATCAAAGCTTTTTAGATTTTGAATGCACACGTTGACATAGTAGCATGTCCTGTTAATTTGGTTATGAGGTAATAACCAAAGGAATAAAAGATAAGAACTTGTTATAGGAATGATGTCAGGAAATCTAGTCATGCATGAGACTAGGACATGGTTGGATATGGAAAAGTATGGATATGAAAAGATTATATACGACATAAATACCAAAAACTTCCTACCTTTAAATAATGCTTGGATTGCAAGCTTTTTTCTAACATTAATGCACACCACACAATTACATTCTTGGTGTAGTGTTTAGGTTGAAAAGGAAGGCATCCAAATAATCGGGAAGACAATGGGAAGTGTGTGGAGAATGTGTCAAGACATTGACCATATTTCCAATTTATGGATGGTGAGATACATGACTTAGATGAAGATCATTTTGAAATTCAATGCAAGATGCATTGAATAAACATGCATTGAGAATTGCAGTCATGCATAGTAAGTGATAGAATGGTATAATTAAATGCATTTGATGAATGCATTTTGTGAGTGCATGCATATATATTATTGCATGTAAATAATTGTTACTAACAACTGAAATGTTGTTAACTCATGGAGTTGAGGACATTTCAGGAGATGTTAGACATTGCAATTGGAACATTGCAAGTCTAATGGTCATATGAGCATTGACTACATAAAATTTTATGTTCAGGAATTGAAGTATTGAACTCATTGATATTCATTGTAAACAGGTATATGCATAAAATGATGAGTCATTCTAATTATTAAATTGTTTGGTAATTGTAATTGAATTGCTAGGTGTAGGCAATTCTAAAATCATTGCATAATGTTTTGTACATATTGAAATTAAAATGTGATGTACAGGAAATACTGACAAGTTGTTGGTTGTATTCAAGATGAATAATTGCAGGAAAAATGGTATGTGGTTTGGTACTTGTTGAAAACCACAAGGAAGGTTGCATTCCTAATATGGGAATAGACAAGAAAACTTATGAAATATAAATTGATATTTTGGGAAAAGTTGAATTCCTTGTGAAATTAATTTGATTTCTAAAATGGAATTTTCATAATATTCTCTAATGATAACTGCATGAGTGTGATGCAGATGAGATAATATTGATTAAAGTTGGAATGTTGGGAAAGAACAACTATAATTGAGGAAACTAAAGCTCTATAATTGTAGAACCTTGGTGGGGTTCTGGTAATGGGTTAGTGCTCTCCTTGTGTGTGAAAGTCTTGGAAGAATAGATTGTTGAAGGATTGTGCAATAGTGAAGGGACACCTGAGTCTGGAAGGGTGAGTGCAACAAGGGAGAGGAAAATCAAGGATTCTTATGGAATGGTAGCTGCCATAAGGAGGGTGTGTCAAATGGAACTTTGAGATGAATTATTTTCAGAAGAAACTATATGGAATAGATAAATTGACTTCCAGTTTCACTATGAATACCTGAAATGGTGCTTGAGAGCAGAGCACCAGCTGGATAAAAAACTTCCAATAGCTAAATCTTGGAGATTTTTGAAGATTTTTGGAAATATGGATGGTAAAATGTAAACAATTTTCACTGAGGACAGTGAAAAAATAAGGGGAGGGTATTGTAATATACCAAGACCCAACCCCAGTTGTAATTGTAAACGTAACATATGTTATACGTTGGTGAGCCAAGTGATTATAAGCTAGGAGGCTTATGTGATGATTAGGCCACAAAGATTAGATCGTAAAGGGCAATGAGCTTGTTTTAGTATATGTAAATGCTCATATAATTAATATAAATAAAGTTTTTTATGTAGACTGACTACGATAAAAGAGAATGGGGGACTAACATCCACTAGGTAGGGAAAGGGATGGGGCTAAGAGGATAGGGAAAAGGGATAAGATTGAGGGTTTAAATCTAAGAGAATATTGTAATATATTTCATAAGAGACTAAGGTTGGCAAATAATTCATGTAATCTTAAGTTCCTTTGGGGAAAGGAACTAACTCCAAGTGGAGAGGAACATGATCCAAGAGATGCATGTGTCAATCTTGGCGCATGAAATTTTATGTGGGAAAATTCATTCAGTTCGAGGGTTCCTTCCATTCTGGCGAGGCTGGACAATCTTCCCATACACTCACGCATCCACGCAGGTATCCATTATCTCCACTATCTACCTATGAAACCTGGATGCAACTCTGTAAACTGCAACTATACCTTGAGTTATCTCGTGCATTTCCTGGAAAGACCAACACATCTATATCTTCCTGATCTCATGCTATGTCTAAAGGGTTGGTCATTGTTTCCAATGCAGTTTATGGACTAAGCATGACTTGTT
>ML841896.1:0-12637 GCA_009831015.1 Picea engelmannii
TTCTCTTGTCCATTCAATACTTTAGAACTAGGGAAAGAGTAGTATTATGTCTCAGTTTGTTCCAGATCCAGGTGGATCTGTGGAGATTGGTCTGTGTCCGCACTCACGAATTTATCCCAGAACAATGAGAGTAGGATTTGGTTTCCCAGGTTGGGTCCTCCATTAACAACAACATCATGAGATCCATTTATAATGCTTCACCCAGGTTGGTTTCATCGAAAATTAATGTTTGAACTAAATGTGTATTGTTTACTAAGTAGTGCATGGGGTGTGCACCCAAATGTATCTTCAATTTTCCCACCTACGCATGTTGAAATAATTTAATGGTCAATATTGATTTAGAGCCATAGTGAGGAGGTGGATCTATAGAAAGGGATCATTACATTTCCTTGATAGAAGAACTCACCCCTATCACTCATATTCGTTGGGACTGTCAGATACATGGAGGTTGAGATTAAAGTGGACAGTGCTATAGATAGAAGAAAGAGACACAATAAACAAAAAGGAAAAAGACTCAATTACATGTCTCTTTCGATGTCTCTTTGTGGCGTCTTCAATGGAATGTAGTTATATGAAATACCATTGTCTGTTACGAATTCAAACCTCGAGTGGTGATTCATACCATGCATTGTGTTTGGAGAATCACATTGTAATTTGTGTTATATACATTGTTTAAATATCTTATTCTCTTCTTGTGAATCAATAAATGAAATGGTTTTCCTTGAATATCAATGATGAATCAACCCATATTCACATTTTTTCCAATAGAAAATTTGTTCAATTATATTAATGAATATAATTTGTTTACATCTTCTTGTCCATAACAAGGACCATATCAAGAGACAATCTATCCAAAAAAAAGTACCAAGGAAGCTATACAAAGTTAACCCCGATATAACAAACCTTTCAAATACAAAGATGACCAAAGAATCAAGTTATGATTCTTCAAAATCCAAATTCTATACCAGGAGAGGATAAAACTAATTAAGTACTAATGTTCACAGAGAAACTAAAAAATGTGAAACTATACTCTCTAAAGCATGTCCAAAAACAGAAACAAAAGGACTAGAAACTAGTAACGGTTGAGGTGTCTCCTGGGACCTTCAGTCCCATTGTCCCATTTTTAATATGTGATTTTTCCTTTAGGTTCCCATAAAGCTTGCTTAGAAAGAAGATCTTCTTCCTTATTATATTCCCTGTATATGTGCTCAAAACTGATTTCTTGAAAAGGTTTGATTAATTCTTCTGGACTTCCATCCTTCAATTGCACTTGCCTGGTGTCTTCCTTTGTTGGATAGCCAATAAATAACTAGTTTTGAATCACCCAGAACCTGAAGTCTTTGAAAAGACAAATGTGTTTCCAGCATAAGAGTTGTCCATACTCCTAATAGCTCTGCCCTTATATTTGTGCCTCCTCCGCAATTAAAAACCCATCTATAAACGGTTAATTCGGGAGTTTTGAAGACTCCTCTAGCTCCACACAAATTGCCATCAACTTGTGCAGCTCCATCAAACCATGCTATAGTTGTATTAATGTGTTGTGAAATCATAACATCTCGCAATGGGACAAGTTTTTGAGATGTCAAGTGCCTTTTCTATTATCCAAGTGTCTTGAAGACCACTGTGTGAATAGAGGGAGTAGTCTCCTCGAAAATAGTTAAGTTCCTCTCTAACCATATATACCAGCAAATGTGTGCAGTTATAATAGAAGGAACAGACTTTTCTTTTGTCCAATTTTTGAAACAGTCAGACAGTGTGTTTCCTTCCCATAACTTTTTGTATTTTTGACCATTTACCATTCTCTCCCAGACCGATTTTGCAAAAGAGCAGTGTATGAAAAGATGATTAATATTTTCAGTGTCTTGTTTACATAGTTGGCATGACTAGGACCTTCCTAGCCTCTTTGTTGAATATTATCCCATGTTAAAATTTTATTTTTTGCTGCCATCCAGATAAAAGTTTTATTTTAAGTTGGATGTCCCATTTCCATACTACTTGCCTCCATCCACCAAGCCTCGTCAACCCCTAGGTTGATCATAAATCCAAATAAGCATTTTTTACAGTAAGTGTTCCTGAATTATCGCCCCCGATCCACATCAATTCATCTTCTTTATCTTGGATGTATGCTTATGAATCAATAAGTGTCATCTGAAACTGGTCCCATTCTACTGCCATATCACTTGTAAAGCCCAACTCATAACTCCTGATCCAGTTTGTTGAAGTGGAGATTTGTTCAATATGACCCCTAGCTTGAGAGAGTGGCATAACATTTTGATGTCTTAATTCAGAAATAACATTATAGGAGAGGAAGGATTTGTCTCTCATCCCCAGGATTCTGTCCTTACTGAGAACAATAAGATGACACGAACCCGGTGTCCAACTCAACCAATGAGTGATCAAGTGGACTGAATTTAAGAGACCATTCTAGATTCTTGAAGCCGCCTTCTGATGAAAATTTGTTGATCTGAACTAGTTTATAATTGTGGTGTGAGGAAGGTATTTGTCTTTGATTACTTTGTGCCAAATTCCATATCGCATTAATACTCTCTAGAGGGTATTCACGGCCAAGGCTTTGTTAAAATGGAAAATATTGCGAAAACCCTATCCACCGTATTTCTTTGGTTTTGTAAGAAAATCCCACTTGCAGAGATGATAGTGGCGAGTTTCATTGTTACCCTTCCATAGAAAATTAAACATAATTTTCCTTAATTTATTTAATATAGTGTAGGGTATGGCCGCCAGGGACATCAAGTATACAGGTTGGATTTCCAATACCAACTTCATTAATGTATATCGCCCTTCCAATGATAACCACCTATTGCACCATAGTCCTATTTTTTTCTCCACTTTTTTCAACATCCACCTCCAGTCTTCAACTCTTTGCAACCCAGTCTTTCAATAATATCTGAGATATTTGAAACCCATTGATAGATCAAAAAAAGTAAAAGGGAATAAACTTTTGTAAGGAATTAAGTCGAATTCTGACAGTCCCTTGTGAAGTACTGTAGTTTTTGAACCATTTACCTGTAGACCCGAAGCCAAGCAAAAAAGTTTTATGAGTTTATCAATCTCCCACCATTCACTTAGAGTAGCTTTAGTCATGATTAATACATCATCCACGAAAAAAATGTGGAGGATTTTTGTAATTTTGGATACTTTAACTCCAGTCAGCTTTCCTTCACTTTGGCTTTCCTTCAGTAATAGGCTAAGTCCCTCCATAACCAGAATAAATAGCAAAGCGGATAATGGGCACACTTGGTGTAATCCTCTTCCACTTTTGAAAAAATATGTTGCCTCTCCATTAAGTAAAACAACGAAAGACGAGGAAACGACGCATCTCATAATCCAGTTGGTCATCATAATACCAAGGCCTAATTGGATTAATATCACCCTTAATAAGTCTCAATTTATGCAATCATATGCCTTCTATAGATTCAGCTTCAGTACAAGAGATTTTAATTTCTTTTTTTTAATGATATGGAGGCATTCATGCGCAGTTCCAATGGCATCTTGGATCTGTCTGCCATTCAAAAAACCCAACTGCTCTGCTGAAAGAGATATGGATAGGATAGGCTTTATCCGGTTTGCTATAATTTTTTATATTAATTTATAACAGAGGTTACACAAGGATATTGGCCTGAAATCCGCAAAAGTAAGAAGCTTATTCACTTTTGGTATTAAGGCTAAGAAGGTTGAGTTTAGACCTCATGTAATAATACCCCTCGATCTCGATTATTCCACCATATCTAAGAGATCCCCCCCAACCAGATAAAATAAATGTATAAAAAACTCAATTGTCCAGCCATCAGGCCCTGAACTCTTATCTTTCTTGAACATGAATAAAACCTCTTTCAGTTCCCCCAAGTTGACCTGACTATACAAGGCTTCAGCTTCTACCTCAGTTACCAATCAAGAGAAAATACCTGCCACTCTTACTTGGTCAGTTGTCGAAGATTGATCCTGAGCTTTGAAAAAAAAATTGAAGTATTTCACAGCCTCGTCTTTTATTTCTTCTTGTCCAATGTGTATTGCCCCCGAGTCATCTCTAATCTCCCAGACATATTTCTGGTTTCTCCTGTAACTAGAAAAATGATGGAAAAACTTTTTGTTTTGATCACCACTTTGGATCCATATCGCCCTACTATGTTGTCTGCAAATTTCCTCCTTTTCTTTTAAGTACTTGTTCCTTTCTTGTTCCAGGTTATTTAGATGTATTTCCTCCTCTCATAACAGCGATCCTCCCGACAAGTTCTGAAGTGTATCTTTTATTTCTTCCTCCAACTTCACCAGATGTATCAATGCCTTGCAGTTGCGTTCCTTTACCCATTTTTTTGTGATAGCCTTCAGTTCTTTTAGTTTCCAGACCAACCTTCTTTGTTTTCCTCCTTCAAATACGAATTTTGGGTCATTCCAAACCTTATGTATAATAACATTAAAATCCTGATCCAACAGCCACTTAGAATTTAATTTAAAAGGGTAAGTCTTTAAGAGTGGGGTAATCTCCAACTGAAGTATAACCAGGGCATGATCTGAGACATATGGATACTCCACCCATGACCTATATATGCCCACACTTGTTAGAAGCTCTTGAGATATGAGAAACTTGTCTAGCCTTTTTGCAATGGAGTCGACACCAGTACAACCATTTCTCCAGGTAGGGACAACCTTTTCCGGTTGGATGTCAATGAGTTTATTGTTTTGGAAGAAAGATTTGAAGAAACCTGTCAAGGGCCCTGCTAGTGCAGATCCTCCCCAGACCTCACTCGTTGATACAGTTAAGTTCATATCCCCTGCAATAATCATATTTTTATGTAATAAAAGTCATGAATCTGCCACATTGTTCCAAAACCTTTTATGCTCCAAGCATGGACTGTAGATATTTAGAAAGTTTATCTCCCTTTTGCTAGAGATACATCTTCATGTCAACAAAATTAAACCACAGGAGAGGTAAGGAACAAGTTCAAAAATGTTTGGGTCCCACGTAACCAAAATTCCACCCGAATTTCCCACGGAATTTACAACACAGCTAACCCAAGTAGGTCGAAAGCCATTCATAAAGGCTCTGGATTTTTGTTCGTGAACCAAAGTTTCCTGTAAAAATACAATGTCAAGATGGGTTATATCTAGTAAACGATGGACAGAGGCTGATTTTAGGGTGCCCCCAGTCCCCCTAAGGTTTAGGGAGAGCAATAACATTATTTTTCTCGTGCTAGGGCTTTCATTGCTCTAATTTCCCCACTGTCGATGGAAGGTGGACAATAATCATTTTGCAATGTGGTCAAAACCGCATTTTTTTCCGGGAAATCCTGGTCTTAATCGACAAGTATTCGATACCCAAGCCCCTAGACTAAGCATACTCTTTCCCTTCCCCTTCAGCACGCGGGCACGAAGAGATGGCCTCCCCACCACTTGTTGAAGTTTATAAAACAATGTTCCTAAAAACACAGGAAACTGGACAGTGGAGTTTGAGTCATGGATAAAAGGAATTAAGGAGTCCAGTACAACGCTTAATGAGGTGTCGTCCTCTTCAAGTTCTTGATAAACAGGGAGAGGTGCAGAAACCCTAGTCTGTGGAATGGTCGAACTAAGGAAAAAAATTGTTGACTAGGTTCATCTAAGTCTAGAGGAGGAGCAGATTGAAATACCTTGTCACTTATATGTATAGGACTCACTGAATTCGAAATGGTTTCAACCCCCGATAATCTGGCTGACAGGGTAACCCTGTCCTTCTGTCACGTTGTACCCACTCAAACAGGTTCAGTTAATTCCCTGTCCACCTCGGTGGACAAACCAACTTTGGAAGTAGAATTTTTTAGCCAATCATATGTGTCCAATGTATCCCTTTCCCACAACGACAGAGAAGAAAAAAGTGCAGGGCAGTGATATTTTAACTTACCTGTAAGCATTTCCAATGACTCAAATTGACTAGAAACCTCTGGTGCGAAGTGGAAAGTCATGGTCCCGTAGAAATTAGCTTCTGGAGAAGAGTCTTGAAACTCTGTATGCAGTGATGTGTCTTCCGAAACCTCTTCTTCGACAAAACCACTACAGTCCCTATGCAGGTGTCTTATGCTCTAACATAGGCTGCACCTGAAGGGTATGTCGAGATAGTCAAGCCTCTGTAGTACCCGACGACCCCTCCATTCTATTTCAATGACTTCAAGAAGCCCATTGTGTATATCCAATTCAACCATAATTTTCCCAACCTTTCTAGACGTTGTTGATAGGGTTAATCTATCTACCATAATGTACGTACCCAGAGAGTTCCCAATGGCCTTCATAGCTCCTTCATTCCAAAGTTGCAGGGGTAAACCGGGTAGAAGAACCCACAAATGTCGATGTTGGAAGTATTATGTCGCTAGGTCGAAATCTACCCGCCAACGCTTTAGCATTAAGATACTACCTCCAATTACCCACCTATTATCTAGTAGGAGAGTAGCATCTTCCGGCATTTTGCAGATGAAGCCTAACCATCCTTTGGTTAAAAAAAGTATCTCGGGTATGTATCCTAGTAATGGTTCCCAATTTTTCTTGACCGATATGGGGAGCGGCACCTTACACAAGTTGTTGTAATAAATCCTACCAACCAGCCCACATAAAGCCATCCTACAGGTCTCTTCGAGACTGATATTTTACCCCAAAACCATCTTCTTTATAACCTTGTCGGCCTTCCACTTCCTACGTCTACCCCTAGATGTACCCACAGTTCTTCCCTCCTTACTCTATGAACATGGAAAACCCGTGCCCCTATCCCCCTCTCTCAGACCGCACACAGGCGAGAGCTTCTCCACAGTCGGATGACTTTCAGACAGGCCAAGGAGAAAGTCGGTAAATGGGGGAGATCCCCCTAAAATCCTTCTATTAGGATGAGCTTGTGGAGATGTCAAATCATTTAATGTGTGAGTTAAAGAGTTATTATACACTCCCGAGGAGTCTATTGTTGCAAAGAGACCTGTCTCCTACCAAATATCCTCGTCTGTAGTGCCCATTAGTGCCCTGATGTCATATTCAATGCCTGTCTGCCGAGAATGAGCCATAGGTAAGCCACTTGGGCTCCACTGAATTCGTTCCAACCACTGACTTCAATAGCATTCCAGTTTCCAAGAATAGCAATGTATAATTTATTTTAATGTATTCATGACTCAGCTAACTTCTAAAATGCCACATGTGCTCCACTGAGGTCATTCCAATCATTGACTTCAATAGAAGTCCAGTTTCCAAGAATAACAATATTTAACTGCTATTAATGGATTCACGACTCAGCTAATTTCATAAATGTTCACTGCTAAAAGTTGGTAAAATGAAAGGAGTTTGCTACTAACTACCTAGATATAAACAACTGGAAGTTCTAAGTAAATGTTATAACAGTATAAAAAATCGCCCAATAACTCTAAGAAATCTGAAACAAACTACTAAAAATCACCATTTACTTACTAAAGACAAAAACATAAAATTTATATACTTCTATAAACATGCTAAACAACAAAAATTACACACTTCTATACAACTATATAAATCAAAGTAAGTTATAATACACGATACCAACAATTACCTTATTAAAACATACTGATTATTCAAAATATAAACATGCTAAACAACAAAAATTACACACTTCTATACAACTATATAAATCAAAGTAAGTTATAATACACGATACCAACAATTACCTTATTAAAACATACTAATTATTCAAAATAAGAGATTAGAAAAAAGAACAAAAATTACACACTTCTATACAACTATATAAATCAAAGTAAGTTATAATACACGATACCAACAATTACCTTATTAAAACATACTAATTATTCAAAATATAAACATGCTAAACAACAAAAATTACACACTTCTATACAACTATATAAATCAAAGTAAGTTATAATACAGTTTGGGGGGGAAAGGATGATAGGGTAGGCATATCCGGAGAAGCGGCCAAGGCTTCAGTGCGGAAAAGATTATTACCTTGCTCTGTAATATATAATCTGTCCCGGGAAGAAAGAGAGTTATATAAAGAGGGGCACAGAAGTTGAATCTTACCAACTAAGGAGTCATCAGGTGAAGAAGTCTATCAAGGGAAAGTAGCCTCCTCCTCCACGAACTGGTTGGGGGAGGAGATATAACCATCAAAATTTTCCTCCTCTGCTGGATCCAATGCAAAGACAGGTGGGGGGAACTTATGACAATCCCTTCTCAAATGTCATGTTCTACGGCAAAGAGAGCAACGGAAAGGGATGCCCATATAGTCCAGACGCTGAGAGATCAATTGGTTTCGCCAGTCGATTTCTAAGATATCTGGAAGGCCCGCCTGAATATCGAGTTCCACATAAATCTTCGCCATCCTTCTGTCTGATGCGTCAAGAGAGTTTTGATCCACGCTTAAAAATCGGCCTAGGGAGGCTCCAATAAGCTTTAACGCTTGTTGGTTCCAGAGCTGAAGAGGGAGTCCAGGAAGAAGGACCCAGACATGTCTGAGGGAGAAGAACTCAGTAGTGGGATTGAAACCGAGTCTCCATATTTTAAGCATGAGGCTTCCTCCATCAATGGGCCAGAAGTTGTCCAGAATAAGTGTCGAGTCCACTGGATTCCTGAAGATAAAGGCAAGCCAGCCTTGTTGCAGCAACTGAATCTTAGGGATATAACCAAGGATTGGCTTCCAGTGTTTTGAAATCCAAGCATCCAAGCTCTGCTTACATTTTTCTTTGTAGGCTAGCCTGCCGACCAAGGCACACAGGGCCAGGTTGCAAGCATCTGAAAGGCCGACATCCATGCCAAGTATGAGTTTGGGATGTTTCTGCTTGGGCTTCCAGACTCTGTGTTGTCGTTTATGTAAACCTTGTTTATGGAATGTAGGTCTATTCTGTGGGTGATTCACCTCAGGTCCGCCCCCCTGTTGATGGAACCCATCCAAGTGATGCTTTAGTGAGTCTGAAGGATTAGTCCTGTCGGTCTGAGAGTTTTCTAAAAGGTCCGGTGGAGCTTCTAGGGAAGTCGACGTTGCTCCAGAGCGTACACCTCCTAAGGAAAACTGTGGAGTCTCGAAAGTAACGGGAGGTCCAGGTTTTAAGCTTGGTTGTGCAGCAGTTGCAGGAAACGGTGGGACCAGGACTCAAGCTTATAGACTCGCCCGACTTTTTCCCCCGGAAATGGCTGGAGCAGAGGTCGTCTATCGAGGCCAGTATGGTCGGGTGGTCCCATGGGTCTCCCATGTTCCCAGAAGGATGGACTTAACAGAAGCCCCCAAATGTAACTTCTAGAAAAAAACAAAAGACGAGACAATAGGCAAGGGACAAAAAGTCTACAGGTGCAGTCAGCGATGAAGTAAGATAGGCTCCCACATCTTATGCTTTCAGGGACAGTGGAGCACGAGGAGAGACAAATAACTAGAAAGCAGAGCAAATATCAGATAAAACACAGAGAGATGGTCAGTCCCTGGTCCTAGAAAGTAGAAGAATCATGTGATAAAGCAGAGAGAAGTCAGATATACTTTCACTACAGCACTGAGGTGTAAAGGGCAAAAAACCGAGTTCACCCCAGTTGTCAACCCGGTAAAATCAAGACGGAAGTCGAAGGGAAACCGCTACAGATGGGTGTTGTCCACACAAAAACGATATCAAAGATGAAAATGAACGCAGAAAGAAAGAGTCTAATGCTCAGTCCGAAGTAACTAAGCCTGTGGAGGCTTCATTGTCTGGGTAGGAGCCAAACGAAACCTCGCAAGTTTGAGCGCCAAAATCTCCAATGTAAACCAGTTCAAATCTCTGCAATCGCCTGCCATGGTACCTCAGTGTTCCTTCTTAAGTGTAGGATGCTTACAATCCCAACAATTACCTTATTAAAACATACTAATTATTCAAAATAAGAGATTAGAAAAAAGGACTAACAAAATGAGTCAATCCTCGAATAAGGATACGAGTGTCTCGCGACAATTTGCAAGCTATGCAAATAGAGTGAGACACATGGAAAATATTCAAGAATGAAAATTGTTCTTCTTCGCCGTCTCTCATATTAAAATATATGGCAATCTTTCCTCTCCATTTCCTTTAATATTGAAACCCTCTCACATTCGGTTTCCTTTAATATTGAAACCCTCTCACATTCTGTTGTTACAAAGGAATAAGCACTTTGAGAAATAGTTAAAAGGGATAAATTACTATTTAAAATTCAAGGGATAAGGTTAACGTTATGTTTAGCTAATTGAAGGAGTTTTTTTTTACTTATTAGCTACTCAATTTTTCCATATCAAATATTTTTGAAACGGTTACATTTATGGAGATAAGGTTAACATTGTCTTCACTTCCTTTAATTTAATAATCATTTATTTATTTACATAATCATGGTGTCTGTTTTTATATTTAATATTTAAAAAATAATAATAATCTTTGTATTTATTAATTAATTTTTATCAATCAAAATATTATTATTTTAAAATAATAAATGGAATAATATTAACATTTATGGTTTTTTCATTATAAAAAAAATTAAAATTTATTATTCTAAAAACACTTTCACATATTTCAAAATTGTTCTGCAAAGTCCCAAGATTGTTTTCAAGCTCACTGTGCTTCCACAAACAATCAACATCATGAACAAAATGCTATTAATAAATCAAAATAAATAAGATGCATCATTTCAACTTTTCAATTTTCAAATAATATCTAATTATCATCCATAAAAAGTTTAAGTACCTAACTAATAACATTCCAATCCCCAAATGTATCACCAATTCAACAAAGGAGGATAATGATTTCTTCCACCTATCATGTCCGACCAACCAACCCCAATGAACCATTGAACTTTGCCAAGTAGTTTTTTTAACAATAACATAATACTAATAAATGAAAACACAATATGACCTTGTCTATTATTTTGGTTTTTCTTAATGATTTTAGAATTAGTTGTAAACACTGATTAGAAATTTATGTAAGATATGCTAAAAAAATTTGTCAAATTTTATAAATCAACTACTTCTTTTATTGATATAAAATAAATAATCAATTTTTATTTGCTCAAAAAAATATTAAAATTTAATAAAATAAGTAATAAATAATAAATTTATTACTATAATTATTGATTTATTTTTTCATTATAAATATTTTAATTTATATTTTTACTTTTTCTAATTAAAATATAATCTTAAATTTATTATTATAATTATTGATTTATTTTTTCATTATAAATATTTTAATTTATATTTTTACTTTTTCTAATTAAAATATAATCTTGAGTTTTTCAATTTCCATAATTTATTTTCTTTTAAATTTATTTTACCTAATACAATCATTAAAATATATTATATTTTCTTGTAGCACTATTTTGTGAATATATTATATTTTCTTGTAGCACTATTTTGTGAAAATGGAAGTGAAACACTTAAATTAGAGATTTTATTGTGGAACTCGAAAGGAAACGAAACACTTAAAATATAGATTTTATTATACACCTTAGTGGATGACTTCCTAAATATTATTACCTTTATTCATAAATAAAATCACTAACTAAAGGTTATTCTTCTACCAATAAAGTTTATTATTTAATATGTATTTTAATTTAATAGATTTTAAAGTTATCATATACCATATTAAAAGCAAAATAAAATACCAAATTTCAAATTAATTTACTTACCATACCATATTATTAGAAGCTAAAAAACCAAATTTCCTGTTAATCTACTTATATGATAAAAAAATGTTTTATAAAATTATTTTTTTAATTAAATATTTATACAATTTTAAAAATTATAATTTTATATATTATTTCATATTAATTATAAATGCTAATTTATAATATATATAAATTTCAATATCATAATTATTTTACTAATAAACATGATAAAAAAATTATCATACTAATAATTTCACTGATATAAAAATAAACATCCCTAAAATTTAAGGAAACCTATATTATAAAAACAAGACTTTTTTAAGGAAACAGACATTATAAAAACAAAATGTTGGCCCACAGATCTCTTTTAATGATAACTTGGACTCCTTCCGCGTTGATACCATATGACCGTAAGACTGTTCGATCCCACTGGTTCACATTACAGTATGCCACTGATTTTAGTTTTTGTACGCCTTCAATTGTCCTATCATATGCTTTCTCTTCTTTTGATTCATCTTTCGCTCTGTCATGTAACTGTGAGGACATGTACGCGCCTGGGTGGAGTGTATATGGTCACTTAACAAGGGAGAATATCGCCAGAGAGACCTAAAAAATTCAACGGTCAATGGCTGGCTGGGCCTGTTATGCCTGTTCAAAACGAAGTGTACGTTGTTATGCTGTCTTACCTTCTTACAACCAGCCGCAACGGATTCGACCGTATTCAAAAAAAAAAATTAAAAAAAAGTTAACGCGTAGATTCCGATCAACTCAGCCGTATTTTGCTACAAGCCTTTGAAATTTTCACACCCAAACGCCATTATCAGAACCAGCGATAACGAGAATACTCCATCTTCAACTTTCTCCTCCGTTTCAACGCTAGTGTTCTGCACACTATTTAAATTCGGCCACCGATTCTTCTGAACATTAGATATGATTAAAAATTTATGCTGATGTACAGAGGGACCAAAAACTGGATATATATACATATATGGTGGGGAATTTTTATAAGCAGAGCAAACATACGCTTGTTAGTGATTGC
>ML841896.1:39820-51448 GCA_009831015.1 Picea engelmannii
GGCGCACCAATCTATGGACAAAATCTATGTAATTAGTGTAAAAAACATGCTCCAATAGCCCTAAAAATGCCTTTTCTTGCCCACAATAAACCATGGGAAAAACAACCATACTATTCCTTTGATTCATATCTCTTTTGGACACCAAAATCTAGTCACAAAAACCAAGAACAAACCCTAACAGCGGCAATGTAGCTAGCAAAAGGTTCACACCTACTTTGATACCATGTTGAAATCGCAAACAAAAAGAGGGGATCGAATGGAACCAAAAACCTACATTAAAAAAAATAAATTAGCACTAAAGAAGTGTGATAAGGCTAAACCAAAAGTGCATAGAGAGATAAAAATGTCCAAGTATCGGTGCACTACACATGAGTTGCACAAATGCACATTAAAGAGAAAATATGCCAACCATGAGAGAACGTCAAAGTTGTAGTATAGGTTTAAAACACTTGTATTGGATAACCTTAGCTTAATGATCAAAAGAGGATTTACAAATGAAGTTTGAGTTGTGTATTTATATCCAACTCAAATAGGGCATCCTCCTAAGACGGTTTATGAGCTCACATAATTAGGATGCACTCCCCAAAAGGATTATTGAGTCTGCATATCAAAGTTGATTAGGTTGACCTTAACCATGATCTAGTAATATAATAAATGATCACATGAATGACCTAATAAGAGTTGGTCGTAGCCAAATGTAAGGATTACACCATGCTCAACAAATCATGGTCATTACAAATATTATGCATACCACAGTGTTTGTCCTTAGGGAAAATGAGTAAAACCTATTCAACTCAATATAATCAGTTTTCTTGTCATACACTTGTATTGGATTTCTTTCCAATACAATGTTATCCCTTATTTTTTGAGCTTCAAATAAAAAAAATAGGTTGCGTTGATGTAATGAAGTTAAAGGCTCCTTCAACATCATAAAAATGTGAACTCCAATCACCATATTTATATATATGACAGCTAGAGATCCACTCAAAAGAGTATGCCAAAAGGATGGCAAGCTACCATCGGTTTGAAACATTGATTCAGCATGCTATAAATATCAATGTTCCACAGGTATGTGCCCCCCATGTTTCCCATGCTCCCGAGACGGGGGGGGGGAGCTTATGGAGTCATTTCCCCAAGTCCCCTTTTTGGGGAGATGCAGGGGGGCATGACTCCCCAAGGTGGTGGACGAGTTTCCCCAAAAAGGGTGCATGTGGGTGTTCCCCCTTGAAAAAGGGGGCTTTTGGACGTCTCGCTCCCCCCACCCCTTCCCCCCCGAATTTTGCCCTAACAAGGCTTGAAAAAAAAAATTTGAAAATTGAAAACAAAAATTAAAAATTAAAAATTAAAAAACAAATTATGAACTTAAAAGTTAAACCTAACTCATTTTTATATCTTATGTCATATATCTATAATCTAACTCTAAACTTATCAATGTTATCATAGTTTGTGCGTGAAGATTAAGCCGCCCATTTGAGGCTCCCATTCAAGCCATAGCCCATGCATAAGGATTAAGCCACCCATTTCAGCCATTCAAGCCAATCGTGAGAGGAAGCATTCAAGCCTGCCATGAGAGGAAGCATTTGAGCCCGCTGTGAGAGTAAGCATTCAACGTGAGAGCATTCTCGTTGAGCCAATCAAACTTTCCAAGTTCCTTAGCTTCCAATCAAACTTTGCTAGCGATCGAGTGACTTGTTCAGTGTTTCATTGTTTTATAAGCTTTAGTTTCCCAGCGATTGGAGCGATTGGAGCATTAGAGCAGCAATTGGAGTTGGTGTTAGCATTAGAGCAGTGATTAGAGCATTCTATGTTTCCCTTCAACAGATTTCTTCTTTTAGCAATGGGCAGGAGTTGTTGTGGAGAAATGATTGGAGCATTCTATGTTTCCCTTCAACATATTTCTTCTTCTAGCAGTGGGCAGGTAGGGTTTTTTAATTTCTGAGTGGTCTTTTTTAAGTTATCTTCATCTTTCATTTTTACCCTTCAAACTAAGCATTTGGGCATGTAGTTAACAATATAAAATTAAAAAGTTAATGAAGAACCCTTGTTGTAGGTTTCTATAAATTAAAAACTTGCATAGAAAATTTAAAAAACAGCAACATGAGTGATTACAGTGACAGTGGCAGTGACACTGATAGTGATTACGGTACCCAAATAGAGGGTCATGTTGGGAGTGGGACACGGGTTGAAATTGGGACTAGGTACACCTCATCATCATTGAATGAAACCCAAGACAATGATCTATCCCCACCAAAGGTATTGGAAAATTATGCAAAGGGGACATTAAATCCAAGAAAACCACTTTTTCTATATGCCACCAAAGTAGTAGGCCCCTCAACCAATAGAAAACCGGAAGGAAAAAGAGGTGGGACACGCAAATGGACATGCAATATTTGTGGCCATCATTGGACTGGGAGTTATAGTCTAGTTAAGATGCACCTTTTGGGCATATGTGGCAAAGGGGTTACTGTATGTACAACATTAACAATGATGGAAAAATCCGAGCTTTTAATAATACAAATGGCAGCAGATGCAAAAGGCACCTTCTCTAGCCAAAATGTCATTAGCGAAGTTTATGAGAATGTGGAAGCAGCTACAAGCTACAAAAGGAAAGAAATAATCCATATGCCTTATGCCTCCACCATCTCCTATTGATAGTGGGATATCTTCATCCAAACATAAGGGTTCTCATTCTTGTCTAGTGAGACCAACTATTGCATGGATGTATAGTAAGCTTAACCGTGATGATACAGATGATGTCATTTGTAAATTTCTTTTTTCCAATGGCATTCCTTTCCATGCTAGTCACTCTCATTATTATAAGGATATGGTCAAAGCAACTACAAGAGCAAGACCCTCATATGTGCCCCCAAGTGAACATAAGTTGAGGATTGTGATCTTAGACAAAGAAGTGTCCAATATCACTGTGCACAAAGAGTGAATGAGACAGATATGGGTGAAGGAAGGTTGTTCTATTGTTATGGATGGGTGGCAGGGATTGTCAAACATCCACACATCAAAATCATAGTTACATGCAAAGAGGGGCCTTTCTGCTATTGATTGTTCTGGAAAGCACAAAGACACAACTTTCCAATTTGAACCTCTTTGAGATGCTATAGAGGAGGTTGAGCCCATCAATGTTGTACAAATTGTGACAGATGCAGCACCAGTGTGCAGATCAGCTGGGTTGTTGATTCAAAGTAAATACAAGCATATTTTCTGGACCCCTTGTTGTATGCATGCACTCAACAATGCACTGAAATACATTGGCAAAATTGAGTGGGTATCTAGCTTGGTAACAGCTGCGAGAAATGTGTAGATGATTATCTGCAACCACCACACCTCCTTAGCCATGTATATGTCTCACTCGAGGAAGGCTTCATCCACATATAGCTTCATCCACTCTATTTATAGCTTCATCCACTCTATCTAGAGGAACAGACTTACCTCTAAGAGAGAAGAGAAGCTAGTTGAAGTGCATAGTGCCCTACTTCTTGTGCATAGATGACACGATGGGATGTGGACCCAGAGGATGGTGCACATATAGATGAGGATGAACCGGATGAGTTGCAGCATGGTTTGGTTGGTGTGCCATTGGTTACTCATGAGAGTAACTCTGACTCAGAGGAAAATAACAACATTCCCTTTGATGGTCGTGATGACTTCATGCAGCAGATGGATATCGAGGACGAGTCAATGAGATTGACTCCATGATGCTCATTTTATTTTCAATGTATGTTCATTGTACATTGTTAATTTTTAATTTTAACTTTTGAGTCTCGACTCTAAACACTGACCTTAGACCGAGTCTTTGACTCGTCACTCTTTACTATTTTTTAAATTTGAGTAATTCAAATTTACTATTTCAGACTTTAGTATCTACTATTTTTGCTTAGTACTAATTACATTCTAAAATGAGAAATGATGAATTTAAATTAATGTATCCATATTTTACTATTTATGTTTCATGTATGATTTATGAATCAATACATTTCATTACTGAATTTGAATTTGAATCATGTTTATATCATTTACAAATTTGGATTTACCAATTTAGTACTATTTAGTATTTTACTGTTTACTATTTAGTATTTACATTGCACAATGATGAATTTGCATGGGATCAATTGTTATTGTTGACATTTTATCATTATTATCCCCCCATCCCGGAGACTTGGTGGACATTGCTAAATACCTTATCAACACAAAACAAGTTGGAGATTGGCCCACGACCTCTGCAAGTCATGTTGGAGACTCGGAACCAGTCGTTGCTAGTCATGATGGGGGCATCTCTCTAGTCGCCATGATTCATATCGATATCACATCTCCAACCCCTTTATATCATGTGGGAGATGAACCTCCGGCCTCTGCCAGCCATGCTGAGAGTATGTCACTAGCCATTGTAAATGATGTTGGGGGCATTCATACGATTGAGATGTAATGCCAGATTCATTTGCAGGACTTGCGAAGGAAATCACCTTACTTGTTTGTGTCATACTACTGCCGGGATACTGGAAGCATGTTTCTCACTTGAGGGCCCCTCGAGTTCTGAGTCATATGTGGTTTCCCCACACTCTGTTTCTTATTTGGTTGATACAGTGGTCATGCCGATGAAATCTTTGGCTGACACCCCTCTTCCTTTAGGGGATAATGCATCTCTTGACCTTGTTGTCTCACATCCTATTCAACCAGTGGTCGTGTCAATGCAATATTCGACCGACACCACTCTCATTTTTTAGGGTGACATGTCTTCTAGCCTTATTTCCATGCATCTTATTCAACCAACGATTGAAGAATTGGTCGTACCAGTGCAATTTCTGGTCAATCCAACCCTTCCCTTGGAGGGTGATGCGTCCTTCACCCGTGTCATTAGCATTTCTAGTACTGCACCTTCTGAACAAGAGAGAATTTTACTCTCCCCGAGTACTCTCCCTTCAAGTCCTGGAGAATTTCCCTTTGATTGGGATGGTCTTGTGGGCTATCCAATGCCTCCTTCTATGTCATTTCAAGTAAAAGACATTATCTGATATATCACGGAGAAGGTAACCTACGCTAGCACTTTATCCTCCTCGACTTAGAGAGATTTAGGTTTTCCCAAGCTTATGTCGATTATTCATAAGATGCTAACCTTTCACAGAAGTCCAGCACGGGAGCCTTGGCCTCCCCCATGACATGTCGCCTAGAATCCTCTCAACGAGTCTGATTTAAGCTCTTTTCTCACTCGTCTAAAAAATGAAAAGATTGTCTAGTGAATTTCATCCTTTCACACTCGTTAATTGGAATTGAAAGGTCGTGAGTCTTGGTTAAGCTCTTTTCCGATTCATTTTAAAAAAGCAAAAATATTGTCGAGTGAACTCGTATCTTTCACACTCGTAAGTTGGATTTGAAAGGATGTCTCTCTGGTACAAGTTTATCCCTTTTTCAAACCAAGTAGACTAAGATTACGAAAAATGACATTTTTGGTGTTAAGTTGTGATTGCATCGCATGCCCTTGCTTGCAGTATTGAGCCTATTGTTGGTTCTCAATTTGTGTTATAAATCGTTTTCCTCAACAATTTTGCATCCTCGACCAAGCAGAGCCTTGTTTATATCACTCGCAACTTGAAACCCCATACCTAGAAGGGAACATTCCCCCAAGTGTCCATCTCCCGCATGCGCCTCCTTGCATTGAGCATAGGTATGTTCCACTGTTGGAACTAGTTTTTCTTACTTGCAACACTCGTTCCATCCTCTATATCATAGCATTCATTTGACTATGAAAAAACAAAAAAAAGACGGGCAGGAAGGGAGTATTATCTTATATTGGCAGCAGTCGTGTCACCTTTGAACAGAGCAAAAAAAAATTGAGTCCAATTTTTATCATAATTTTGGGTTTAGCATGGCCTTAGGAAGCTGAGCTCGTTACAGAGAGTTTACTCCCTCGACTGGTTACTCTTCCAATCCCTATGGAGAATTTGATTGATGCCTACTGCATTTCATGGTTTCATCATCAATTCTATGCTATCAGAGTCTTCCAATATCATGTTCTTGTTCAAAGGATGTCTATCAACCTGTGTCAGCCATTCCTCAGAACTCTTGACTTTGCATGTCGGCCATACCCTCGGTTTGTCTCAGAATCACATGAAGTTGTACTCCTATTGCGCACCCTGGTCCTACTTTCCTCATTGGTAGGTAACCTTGAACCCAACAGTCGACATTTCATCATTGGTCGATTGACTCGGTGGTTTCCCTTGTGTATGATGGCAAGACATCTATTCACACATTGGTATTCATACAGTGTCTTGGATGCCATTAGCCTTATTGGTGGTTTCCTCTCCTTTGTCAGCAGTTTTCCTCATTGGTTATTATTCATAGGGTATTTTTCATGTATCGCTTGCACCTGGCACACGTGAAAGACGCACAGGGTCGTTGGTTCGTGAACATGTTCTTCGTCTGATTTCCTCCAAATCATTAAGCTCCTTCTTTGTACCTCGTGTTGAATGATGAGAGATGACTTAATGCTCTCCTTTCAACAGGTCTACTTCCATCGACTTCAGCTCATCTATTATGGAGATGAGACCTAGAGTCCTATGAGTACCTAGAGGCTTTTAGTTATTAGTGGCAGGTTATCTCGCCATCGACAGTTGGGAATACATCAATGTCTCCCAATCGATGGATTCTTCAAGTGTTCGACCCCGACTCTTGTATTCACACTTGTAAGAATGTACTTGATGTCTTGATACCTACTTTCATCATCGGTAGGTTGTCTTGTGTTTGTTAACGGTATACCTCAATGGTTGGTAACTAAATGAAGTCTTATCGTGTTCGAACTCAACTCCTTTACTCACATGATGTAGACTTGCACCTTTGACGGATTGTGTAGAAGACTTGAAGACATCAGTTTATAGGCGCATCTTTCCTGAGTTGTTGCTAACTTTTCATTGGACCAGTACCTATGTGACTTTAGTGATCATGGGAGATCAGATTGTATTCCATTTGTATACAGATATCTTTAGATTGATTTTGAGATTGGTTTCACTGGGCCTTGTTCGTGACTATGACAGCCTTTGGCATGTGACCACATTTATATTTTCCTATTCATGGCCATGGACAGTTGTTTGGTATATTTTCACATGAATTTGCAGTGTAATTCAAATTGGTAGTCATGTATGCAAAATCGGTACAAATTGTTATGAGCAACTTGTCTTTCCAGCTGGGTCCCCATTACTCCACTTCTGGGTCTTATAATGTATTTCGGTCATCGCAGATACTCCTCTGACCTCACACATTAGGGAGCATCTGTTATAGCAAGATTTGCCTCACCCCATGCAATCTTGCACAGAGAGTCTTTTTCCATCTCCCTATGCAAACTTGAAGTCCCTTTTTGCAAATCCCAGAGCTAAAAACATGATTTTTCCACATATACGCGCCATGCCTATATTACAGCATGTGTATACGCAGGTTGCACCACTACAACCCACGTACATCGGGAAATGTGCCCAAAATTAAAAAATGGTGTCGAGTTTCCATGTCACGTCACGAGATCAATGATCATTGGCCTTCCATATACTGGAAACGTTCTGACTCAGCCCTTCAATTCCACTTGAAGGCTATAAATGGGCCAATTCCTAGCTATGGAAAAGAGGAGAAAGAATTCAACTTTGAGAGAAAAGTTACTCTGGAGAAATTATTCACTTCACATTGAGTCTGCATCCCTTTGTCATTTAAGTCTGAACACATTGTCCACCCCCCAAGCTCTTCCCTTATTGAACGAGAACTCCACTGTCTCTCTTATATGAGCTTTCCTTTGGTGGAGGATTGAAGTGGTGGAGGCCCAGCTGGAAGGAACTTAGTTTCTCGGTTCTAAACCATGTCGACACGAAAGTTTGTAACTCATTCACTTAAGTTGATGATATCTTAATAGAAATACTCTTTTCTCGTCCAATTAATATCTTGCAAATATTTGAATTGTTATTCCATGGGCGTATTTGTGATGAATGTTGATGGATTATGCTATTGAATGTTCTAACATTATATATTATCACCATATGTTTGCGTTGTTTGGTTGTTTAGGACTATTTGTAGGTATATTGCTTTGGGTCAAGTGCTCAACGGTGGACTTCATCGGACGTTTGGACGAGGTAGGCCTCTTATCTTGTCTTGTTAGCATATTTGTTTATATATCATACTTGAGATTAGAGTTGATTTCTGCAATCATTTCCGTCTGTTGTGGTTTACCCCTAGCCATAGAGAGATTTTCCTCATAACAATTATAACACTAAAAATGTAATAATTCAATATTTATGACTTAATAAGGAGTTATATGTGTCTATGCCTTAAGACATTTCTATTAAGATTTATATTCAAATGAAATGATTTACATTCAAATTGAAGACATTTAGCGTGGTGTTTGAGTGTGCATATACCTCTCTATATTTGGTTGATATAATAAATTTTCATATCAATGCATAACACATTTTTAATTTATTTGGATGTTGAACTAGACTATGGCACATTCAACTATGGTAAGCCTTGGTCCACTTATTATGTTTAGTTATGTGTTGTCATATGAGACACTTGCCAACAACGAAGCAAATGTTGAAACGAAAACACCCACTAATCCAACCTGAAAGCGTAAGATTAACATAAACATAGAAACTCCCAAATGTTGCATGACTGTGTCGAGCTATTTAAAGAAGACATTAATGAACATGTTAGTTTCGAGTCGATGATTTACTACAATCCCATCAGTGTTGGAGACGATGAATTATTCATGCATGTGAGGATATGATCCCAAGGTCCATCAACGTTACATTTCATTATCGACATGGGTAGCTTACCTGAACATGGGTACACGCAGATTCTTCCTAAATATTTGGAAGCATAGCTTACGAGAAATTCATTCTTCCAACAACTGATTCCATATATGGACTGGATATCCTTTCGACACATTGCATTCGGATGTGGTCTTGACCTTTCACAAATATTTCGCCCATTCAGACAGTATAGTCTGTATGAGAGTAGGATTTGGTTTCCCGGATTGGGTCCTCCATTAACAACAACGTCATGAGATTTAGAGCCATAGTGAGGAGGTTTAAGGAGAATTGTTCTTCTTCACCATCTCTCATATTAAAATATATGGCAATCTTTCCTCTCCATTTCCTTTAATATTGAAACCATCTCACATTCTGTTAACATAAGGTTAACATTGTCATTCACTTCCTTTAATTTAAGGAGTTTTCTCACTTGTTTAGATAATCATGGTGTATGTTTTTATATTTAATATCTTAAGATTTTTTAATGTTTTAATTTATTAATTAATTGTGTTAACATAAGGTTAACATTGTCATTCACTTCCTTTAATTTAAGGAGTTTTCTCACTTGTTTAGATAATCATGGTGTATGTTTTTATATTTAATATCTTAAGATTTTTTAATGTTTTAATTTATTAATTAATTGTTATCAATTAAGATTTTATTATTTTAAAATAATAAATAAAATAATATTAATATTTATGGTTTTTCTTTTATAAGAAAAAATTAAAATTTAATATTTCAAAAGCACTTTCTCAAAATTGGTCTTGAGAATCCCAACATTGTTCTCAAGTTCACTATGCTTTGATCCATGAAAATATCTTGCACATAATGTTTCCACGAAAATCCACATCATAAACAAAATGCTATTGATAAATCAAAACAAATAAGATAATCATTTCATCTAATTATCATCCATAAAAAGTTTGAGTACCTAACCAAAAACATTCAAATCCCCAAACTTACAACCAATTCAACAACAGAGGATAATGATTTCTTCCCCTATCATGTCCTCAATGAAGACCAACCAACCCCAATGAACCATTGGACCTTCTCAAGTAATTTTTTGAACAATAATATAATACTAATCAATGGAAACACAATATCACCTTGTCTATTATTTTGGTTTCCCTTAATGATTTTAGAATTAGTTGTAAACATTGATTAGAAATTTATGTAAGACGTGTTAAAAAAATTGTGAAATTTTGTAAATCAACAACTTCTTTTATTGATATAAAATAAATAATTAATTTGTATTTATTCAAAAAAATATTAAAATTATAATGAATAAAATAAGTAATAAATTTATTATTTTTTCATTATAAATATTTTATTTTATATTTTTACTTTTTCTATTTAACCTATAATCTTGAGTTTTTTAATTTCTATAATTTGTTTTCTATTGTATTAGATTTTCTTGTAACACTATCTTGTGAAACTCAATGTGAAACACTTAAAATAGAGATTTTATTGAGTAACTCCAAAGGAAACGAAACACTTAAAATATAGATTTTGATTTTATTAGACAGCTTAGTGGATGACTTCCTAAATATTATTACCTTTATTCATAAATAAAATCACAAAGTAAAAGTTATTCTTTTACCAATAAATAAAGTTTATTATTTAATTTGTATTTTAATTTAATAGATTTTTTTTTAAAAGAAATGGTTGGAGGATTTATATTAAAAAAATAACAATAAAAATTCAAAAATTACATATGGTAGGGTGGGAGAACATCTGGTGCTTCCATAAGAGTCTAAGTGTTTATGGCTGTATCAGCCACTCCATAAGAGTCGCAGTTCTGTCATGTAAAAATGGCAACATACAAGTTCAAAAGCAACAATAATTTACAATTCATTTGAAACTTGATTAGTGATTTAGATAAAACTCAAGGTCTTCATGTTGTTTCGCTTGTCGTGTTTAGATAAAACTCATGGTCTTCATGTTGTTATGTCTGTCGTGTTGTTGGGTTAGCCTTTGCTGGATTCGCCTCTGCATGGTGGAGGTCTGGATGTCCTTGTGCTGAGGGGACCGAGTGATGGTCGATGTTGGCTATTGAATGAAAGGTGGATGGGAGCCGAGACTCGTCAGAGCCAACAAAATTCTCTGGTTGTTGTGGGTTTTCCAATTGTTCGGTGGCAACCCTGAGTTATCTTGTATTTCTGTTAATTCCCCTTAAGGCTATTGTCAATTCTTGATTATGGTGTGTTTCATGCTGATGCAACTGTGTTTGCAGGCTTTCCAACTCCTCATGAATCCCCTATTTCTCTTGCTAGAATTCACGGTGACGAGCATATGTACGCTCCTCTGCCCTTCTAACGTCTGTGTGTATCGCTCAGAACTGTTCTCGGAGCTCCTCTGAAATATAATTCAGACAAGAGCAGGGTGCTCTTGACCTTCGCCACATGTTGGTGCAGAGATTCAAGAGCAAAGAATTCAAGAAGGCATCAAGCATATAAATCGAGCAGAAGCTGAAGAAACGTTGGACGCAGACGGAATGAGCAGAGAAAAGATACCAACCTGATTGGAAGTTGTACGTCCTGAAGAGCCAAGCGAAAACGCTAGGTAATAGTCGGAGCATCCATGAGTGTTGAAGCAACGTTACCTTGAGGGAAAATGGAGCCAAAATCGCCCACGAGTAGAAGTGACTTCGCACAGGATGAAAAAATAGAGGTGATGGCATAGGCTTATGGTTGATCGCCGGGGAAGGCATGTGAAGATCCGCAGAAATAAAGGCAAGTACAGGCAGTTGGAGATAGGACACGGGGAGCAGGAAAGGACGCACGTGGGCTAAGCAGGGGGGTCACGTGCCAAGGAGAGGGGGGGCATTCAGGCAAGG
>ML841897.1:0-14552 GCA_009831015.1 Picea engelmannii
AAAGGAGAAGTGGATCAACAGCCTGCATCAACCTTTCACTCACTTGTGCTTGCCACATACATTCAACCAGATGTGAGCAGCTGGAAAGTAGAGAGGGCTTTCTGTTACCAATATGGTAGGTTTTATCACCCATTTTATGACCCTGTTGGGGAGTACACAGAGTTTCATTTCCTCCATATATTGAAGTCTTCAAGATTTGTCATACCTTCAACATTGGGAAATAATCTGGAAAATGTAATTATTTTGCTTTCACAGTTTTATTATCTCTTGTTGATCAATGGTAGAGTAAGAAAGTTTTCCGTTAGGAAGTTACTTGGGTGGCTATGGTGGAAGTTTTCTTTCACCTAAGACATTGTAAAAAGTCAGTTAGTCTAGGATTGTACATAAATAAGCTCCTCTTGGAGTGTATGTGTTTGATTTCTTTTTGTAAGTAGATAGTGTACATATCAGTATGTGGTCCTCAACAGGATGTATTTGAGCTCGACTCCACAACCCAAAGGCTAGGGAACTGGAACTACACATTCTTGGTAGCTCATGGGGAGTATGCCATCCCCCGTGGAGCCAAATGTTATAACACAAAGTTTCCCAGGGTCACAGTCGAAAACCATGAGTGCAGGTAGCGGGCGGGTGCAATCTGCAGCAGTAGAGATACCTTGTGCATTTCGATTTAGCGCCATCCCTAAAAGAAGTTGGAAGGTTTCCATAGTTGGCAGGTGGATAAAAATTTGGTGAGGGGGAGAAATTAGCCATTGTGCCTATATCTCAGAGCCCGATCAGATCGACGACGACTAGTCATTTCAGCACCACAAACTACATGGGCATTAAAACCTGAAGGGTAGGCTGAAATCCAAACCGCGGTTTTGATTGGTGGCTATGTGGTGAGAAGCGGTGCATTTCCGGCCCGAAAGCGGTGTGGGTCCAAACCACTTTCGACGACCCAAAATCACGTGCTCTTACAATGCCGTATCAAGCCGTGACACGTGGCTTCCCCTTAATAGACAATTCACATCTTGATCCTGAGGAGGGTTCAACCAATGAATGAGGATTGACTTTTTGGCCACCTTCTTATTCAATGCCCAATCCATGAGAGACATTTGGTCACCCCCTAGTATTCAAGTCGCTTCTCTGATTCCGATGAAGATCCAATTAATGAAAAAAGGACTAGTAGCTGAAACCTCAGTTGAGTCCATAAATGGGAAATGTGAAAGTTGTGGTCGAAGAGACTGAACTATTATCCTGTGGTACCACGGTGGACAGTTTCATCTTGTAGGTCCATACTGACCAGAGATTGCGTCTATTAGGATAAAACATGCAGAGTTTGACAGAAGGATGCACAAACGAAAGCATTGAATGAGATAGCCATGTCACACTCCTGGCAGTTGTGCACTGAGATGATTATAAATAGATCAGTTTAATTTTTTGTAAGGGGGAGGGTTTTTCAGAGGCTGGAGAGCCGAGAGATTTTTATGAGCAGGGATTTGTATTTTAGTTTGTATGCATGAGGGCTTGGATCGTAAATATTATTTTATTGAAGATTCATTTGAATCGTTTTTATCAGAGCATCTTCTTAGTTTACACATTGTTCTGTTTCTTCTTGTCTGGATGTAATCTCTTTGATTTATGGATTCCTGAGTCGATGGAGGATCTGTTGCTATCATGCCCATCTTTCATGGTTCATCACATATTTTCTATTTTTCTTATTGTCTGGATGTAATCTCTCTAATATATGGATTCCTGAGGCGGGAAATGATCTATTGTCATCTTTCCCATATTTCATGGTTCAACAAACATTTTTTGTTTTCCTCTTGTCTAGATGTAGCATCTCTATGATCTATGGATTCCTTAGGCAGTAGAGGATCTATTGCTATCTTGCCCATTTTTCATGGTTCATCACTCAAACATTTTCTGTCTTCTTTCTCCTCATCACCACATAAATCCTTTTGTTTGATAGGCAGTTTAAATTCCTTCCTTATTCACAATAATTATGACTCCATAGCCCAATGGTCCCGAACTGATCTGCAGTTACTTATGTTATCTTTTCCTCTCCCTGCAGTATTATTGATCAACCTACTCAAACCATTTTAATCCATTTACCTTTTTGATGGGTATTGGGCTTATCCTCTTGCAGTTTGAGGGTGACTCTCAGTGCCAACACTAATGATGGCCATTGATTCTAGGCTAGGGTTGGAAATTCTAACACATTATTCATAGATTTTGAAGGAGAAATTTCAGACTTACCCATTGAATAAAGAGGTTTATAATTATCTGCGATCATAAGATTTATGGTTGAATGAGGCTTTCTTGCATCCATCTCCATATTCCCTATTTCATTTTCTCCTTTTGTGAAACATTGTTCCCTTGGGTATGATTCCTTTGGTTTGTTCCCTTCAATTGGGATCTCCTTCTAATTCATAGTAACAACCCCCCTTTTACTTTTTATCTCTTCCCTTGGTTCCTAATTGGTTCTAGAAGCTTGCAGTTCCCCCACAATGTCTAAGGTCCCTAAACTTTTCCTTCTCCACACCTTTTTTGTGAATTTGAGGACATAGTCATTGGCTAGATGACCATAGATGTAGAATATAGCATAACAAAATGGAATACCCATGTAGTCTAGGGCTTGTGTAAATTGGTGATTTCCAACCACTAGTTCTATTTCCTCTACCAAACCCTCCTTTAGGTCCACCTCAATTATAATACACGATATAGTTCTCAACATCATCTTCAAGTAGCTTTCACATGCTTCTATAAAATTCCCTAAACCATTTCTTATGAAAACATCTAGAGACTAAAATTGTAAGGGTAACCCTCATATCTTATCCCATACAATCCAAGATGAATATTTATCCATTCAATGGTTAAAATAAGGATTCTAGTGCTTTGGAGTTAGCAACTAGTCCCCCAAATCCATCTCAAGCACTTAATCTTTGATTCATTTTCCTTGGATTTGAAAATGAATGTGAGTCAACCCCTTACTAGAAGGTGAAATTCTAGGGAGTAACCTAATGGGGATCTCCATTCCATATCAATTCATTCCTCTAAGGTATTTTATGAAATTTGTTGACCATAGAAAAACCTTGTTAGGGCTTGATTCATTATTTCCATGACATGAATTAAGTTGATGTCCTCACCTACGACTAAATTAACCTTATTTTTTTCTCAACTTAACACACTTATGACTTTTCCTTCATAGGATTTCCTTAAGAGCTAAACCCCTCTTCACCACACTACCCTTAATCATGTTCTCTAGGGTTACAAACTGGTTAATTCCAAAATCTTCATTCCCTGACAATTCCTCTTTCAAGAAATACTTTCAACCGATTTCCCTTCCTTCTCCATACAACACTGGTAAATAGGGTTGAGGAACAAAAGTTCTACCAATGTGTTTATTCCTCCTTTTTAAATTGTTATACATCTTTTTTCTGAGGATGCAGAGTCCAAGCTCAAGAAAGAGTTATGAATTACTTCACTTTGTTCCAAAATCCACCTTTATTGTTGTCATAAATGTTCTAACATGAATGTCGCTATCACAACTATCGATTGGTCTTACCTCTGTGTGGAACTGAAGTGGGTTTTGGGAAAGGGTTTTCACCTAGTCATTTCCCACCCCTATGTTCCCTTTGGGTCCATCTCTATAAAATTCCCCTAAGGTAACATCAACTCTTGGACCCATTGAGAAAATGGATCGATCTTGATAAGGATCCACTAAATAATCCACAATGTCCTCTTCCATATTGAACTTAGCCCTTACCCTATTTCCTTCATCCAACATCTATAGTTTGGTGCTCTCCATTCCTAAAAATCCCTGAATTCTTATCTCGTCATACATAAATACATATATATGATGGTGATGATGATGATGATGATTGTCCATTGAAACCAAATTTGGTCTATTGGACCTTAAGAAAAAATGATAAGGAATTATTTAGTTTGTGTAAAATTTTTGTTTCTATGATAAAAATGATTGGAGAGAAGCTTTACTAAATCTCCTTGGTTTTGAAGAGTTAACAAATTATGAAAACAGGTAGGGTTACAAATATTGTGAAATTGAGATATAATGTGGACATATGAAGGGAATTCTAAGAGAAAATGTTTTTTATCCTCCACCCTCATCACAAAAATGATATATTCTTTCATCCCATCGCGTTCTAGCATTTGTCCAATGCCCATTTTCACTATGAATGTTGTTAGAGTTTGATCCTAGTTTAGTAATGTTTATTTTCTTCTTTCATCTAGCTATAGTAAAAATACACTTTCAATCTTCTAGATGGGGTTAATGATATCTTTATAGTACATTAATTTTCTCTCATTTTTTATTTTTGATTGCACCACAAATTCTCTTTAAATTTATATGGGATGGTATTTTTTATGGTATCAATATTAAGCAAAGTGACCTCTTCTACTGTCCAATGATTTAGCTAAGAAGTAGCATCTTTATCTTACCTATCTTAATCTCAATTGACTTTGACTAAAATTTGAAGCAATGTTAGCTAAGAATTAACATCTTTATGCTACCTATCTTAAGCTCATTTGACTTTGACCAAAATTTGAAGCAATGTTAAGAAGCTTTTAGCCTTTCATGTAAGTTATCTTATACTTATACATTAAGCATCTATGTTTTTTTCACGTGGAAAAAAACGTTCCACTGTTATTCTATTATGAATCAAGTGAAACTTTCTATTACATGTGGGTCATAAGTGTAATGATCTATTTGAAATCAAAATAAGACTATAGACAATTCTTTTTCTATCCCAGATTTCAACAAGAAGTAAAATATCTACAAAATACATATAGTGACAATTTCAAAAATATAAAAAAAGATACATCTATAGTGTTCCATCTTAGAAAATATAGAGTTTATCTGCATAGACAATAGATCCATTGACAAGTTCTTCATAATAGAGCCAACCAATATTTTTTTTTAAGGCCTTCTTTGATAAGATGTCAGCTTCTTTGTTGTACTGCCTATGAACATGCATAAATTTGATAGAATCAAATTGGTCCTTTAATATTCCTATCTTGCCTTTCCAGGAATTGAGATATAGTAGATTCAAATTGGACTTTGAATTTATCCAATCAATAGTAATCTTTGAATCTCCATCAACCATCATCTTTTTAATGGAAAGTCTAGTAGAGAGTAATAATAATCCCCATAAACCCAGTAGTTCAACTTTCATATTATTTCCATTTCCTCCTGCAAAATAAGCTTTGACTAGGTGATCTGGAGTGATTTTCAAGTAGATTCCAATGACACAAAAATTGTCAACAATTGCTCCATCAAAAAAACCAATTGGAGTATCATCAAAGAAGATTGGGTTTAAAATATATTCAAATCTGTCCTCATCTTCATTTTCTGTGTAATCTTTGATTGAAAGGATAATTTTAGTGACTATCATAGAGTCCTGTCTGTTCCAGTTTTCAAATAAAATTTTATTTATGAATTTCCATATTCCCCATATCACCAAAAAGGGAATATGTCTCATTTTTGGAAATTGTAAGAACCAAAGATTCAAGTTTTCCTCTATGGATGTACAATCATAACTGCAATCCATATATTTTGTGTTGTGATACAGTCCACAAAAATATGAGTTGTCGATTCTTCGTCTCTTAAACAAAAACTGCAAACCGATGGTCCAATACCTCCTCTTTTTTTATAATTCACACCAGAGAGAATGAAATCTTCAAACATAGTCACATACATAAAAGAACCTTAACTGGTATGTTAACTTTCCAAATAGCTTTGTACCACCATCTTCTTTCGTCCATAAGGTTTAAGAAAGAAATGGACTGATAAGCTAAGTTTGTTGTAACATTACCTGTCGATTTGTTCCATGACCAAACAATCTGATTGCTTGAATTTTTTAATTGAATACCACTACTCTTTAAGATTGTAAAAAATTCATCCCATTCTATTTTTATCCCACCTGTCAGTCCAAGCTAATTTGACTCATACCACCCTTGATTTGATCCAGTTTCGACAGGGATAACTGCTTGTGCTATAGAATAACTGTTTAAATTATTTAAGAACTAGATTAGTGGACCTGACAATTTAAAAGAAGAATTGCAACCAATAAAATGATCAAATCCTAAAATAACTCTATTACCATAACCAATCACCCAAGCTAGCCATATTTTGATGATAGGGAATGAATACATATAATTTTTCCATATGATAGAATCTCCCTAGAGTTTTTGATCTTCTCTTCGAAGCCATGAAATTATGTCTACACCTTTTAAGTATTTCTTGCTAAGAATTGTATTCCACAGAATTTTCCCAAATAATCCTCTCCAGCAAGACTTTGCAGCTAATGATTGAGCAAACCAAGAGATATTCTTAATGCTCCATCCTCCATAATCTTTTGGCCTGGAAATATTTTGTCATTTTGTTAGGTGGTATCCTGTGCTTTTTTTCCCTCCTTTCCAGATGAAGTTTGTAATAAGTAGCTGAATTCGGTGGAGAATGGAAGAGGGAAACTTAACAAGACTAAGACAATAAACATGAATACTCTGTAGAACAGATTTGGCTAAAGTGAGTCTGCCTCCTAAAGAAATCCAATGAAAAGTCCAGTTCCATATCCTTTTTTCGGTCTTTTGAATCCAGTGATTCATCTTATAGTTGTTTGGTTTAAGGAAAAAGGCTAAATATTTCATTACTTGATCAAGTATCACAAACTAAATATCAAATGTTGTCGAAAAACTTTGCTCCAGGCTTTGGTCTATGTTTTGAACAAGGAAACACGACTTATGGCAGTTTACAACCATCCCATAAGAAAAACATAAATTAGTTAGGATAGTTTTAAATTCTATCCAATCTTCAAGCTTACCATCTCCTAGAATGAGCATGTCATCAACCAAAAATAGATGTGTGATGAAAGTGCCAACAACTACTTTTAGGCCCTGAAACATTCCTGAATTCACAACTTGTTTCAATTGTCTACTTAGACACTCAACAACCAGAAGGAATAATAACGGGGACAAAGGGCATCCTTGACGTAATCCTCGATGGATTTTGAAGAATTCAGTTGGAACTCCATTTACTAGGACTGCCATATTGACAGATGTGATACACGCCATAATCCATTGTGAAACCATCCAATTTAATCCAATCTGAACTAGTAGCAATCTAAGAAATTGTCAGCTCACTTTATCAGAGGCCTCTTTAAATCCAACTTCAAAATAACTGTATGCAAACATTCATGTGTAATTCCAACAACATCAAAGATCAACATGTCCTTAAGAAAGCTGAATTGTTCAAAGGAAATGCAAGAGGCTAACTTATCTTTGATCTGGGAAGCTATAATTTTAGAAATTACTTTATAGACAAAATTGCATAGAGCAATAGGTCTGAAGTCATTGAAAATGTCTAGCTTGCTAACTCTTGGGATTAGAGCGAAAAAAGTAGCATTAAGTGCCCTTGGAATAAAACCTGTGCATCTAGATTCCTCAACAACATTGAGTAATTCCTCTCCCATAATGTCGAAGAAGGTTTGAAAAAGTTCATGAGTCCAACTGTTTGGACCAGGACTTTTTTCTTTTGGAATTTTGCTTACTGTTTCTTGGACTTCCTCAATCGTTACTGCTTTACCAATCTCCTCATTGTCAACATCATTGAAGAAGCGAGGAACATTCTTGAGAACATTTACTTGAAGAGCAATGTCTTCAGAGTCTAAATGCTATACTGTGCTTTAAAATGATTATATACAGTGTCCTTAATCTCTGCTTCAGTAGATTTATGATTCCCATCCTCATCGGAAATGTCCCAAATTGTGTTTTGACATCTTCTTTGTGTGGCAAATTTATGAAAAAATTTAGTATTTTTATCTCCTTTTGTGATCCAAATAGCTCCTCGAGGAGGATTCTTCAGTGGAAAGAATTGTATCCTTCCTTTGTTTGAGTGATTTCAGCAAGTCCAAATCTTCATAACCGAAGATCTGAGTAGGACAATTCTCCAAAAATCTGCCATTGAATAACAATTTTCTTCAAATGCTTTAATTTGGAGCATAAAAGATGGATCGATGAATTATTTGCCCAGCTATTCATCTCATTCCAAGTGGATCTAACCAGAGTATTGAAACCCGGATCCAAAATCCACAAGTTATTAAATTTAAACGGAGGGGCAGATTTCGGGAAGACATCTCGAATTGTAAACATATCGGATTATGATCAGAAATTGTGGAATTAATGACCCATGACCGAATGTTGCAATGGTTACCAAGGGGATTTTCATCTAAAAGAAAACGATATAATCTTTTTGATGTACCAGCGAGCCCGACTCTACCATTCCTCCAAGTTGGAGACAGAAGGGTTGGTTGAACGTCCACTAAACCCGAGTTGTGGAGGATGTTTGAAAAGTAGTGAGCAAGAGGATCAATTCGAGCCAGATTCCCCCACACCTCCCTGGCTGACAGTGTGAAATTTAGATCACCACCAACAATAAGGTTATCCTCTCTCAGCGAGCCGAAATGCTTCCCTATCTTTATAAGGAGCATAACAGTTGAGAAGTTTCACTGTATCCTTTGAATGCTTGAGTCTGCCTTCCAAGAAAATACCGAGGAAACATGTAATAATAAACAGCCTATGAATTTGTTTGATTGACGTTAAAATGAGATTATTATAATAAATGGTTCTTATTAGATTAGATTGTGAATTAGATATATATCGATCATTAAGGTGACGCAGTTAAAAAATCAGTGCCGGAGGCAAGGGAGATCGTTCTTCCGGAACATGCCTCCTGCTAAGATCGAACCAACCCAGTGCCCAGGCGACTAATGAGAGCTGACCTCCATTAGAAACCTGGTTTGGACTTAAAACATGGATCAAATCAGGAATAACAGGGTATCACTCTCCGTGAATAAGCCAGCTTCAGACCCAGATGGGCATAGAGCTCCGCAGGAATTTCATATACAAAATGTATTTAAAAACAAAGCCATATGCAATGTCGATACGATCATTGGTTGAAGTAATCAACGGCTGTCTGTTCAAATTCCAATTCCAAATATGAACAATCTCCTACAAGGCTACAAATACAAATACCCCATTGTATGCCTCCCTCCATCCCCGATATTTGATTTCACCTGGGCTTGCTCGGCAATCAATCAATCTGGTGCATTTCAATCAATTGGCGAGGGTTCGATTCTTGAGAGTGGATTAACAATGGCCCGGACGAAGCAGACGGCGCGGAAGTCGACGGGGGGTAAGGTTCCCCGAAAGCAGCTGATAACGAAGGCATCGAGAAAATCTGCGCCGGCAACGGGGGGAGTGAAGAGACCGCACAGATTCAAGCCGGGGACGGTGGCCCTCCGCGAGATCCGAAAGTTCCAGAAGACCACGGACCTGCTGATACGGAAGCTCCCCTTCCAGCGACTCGTGAGGGAGATCGCCCAGGACTTCAGGACCGATCTCCGCTTCCAGTCCTCCGCCGTCTCCGCCGTCCAGGAGGCGGCGGAGGCCTATCTCGTCTCCCTCTTCGAGGACTCCAATCTCTGCGCCATCCACGCCAAGCGCGTCACCATTATGCCCAAAGACATCCATCTCGCCCGCCGAATCAGAGGCGAGAGGGCTTGATTTATTGAATTTGAATTCATTCATTTCTCTATGTGTGCGTTTTACATTGTCAGGCACCAGTTTCGAACCTCCAGTTTTTTGCTTTTATGAGAGATGGTATTTTCTTTAGACAACAAGTCTATATTCAACTTCGTTTCTCCTTGTTTCTGTGTATTTAAATTTTTTATTATTCGTTATTTTAATATTTTAAAATATTTTATTTGTTTTTTTAAACATTTTAAATTGGAGCGTTAAATTCAAAATAGATTATTATTATTATTTATTAGAGTGTTAATGTATCGTTTTAAACATTTTAAATTGGAGTGTTAATGTGTTTTTTTAAACATTTTAAATTAAAATGTTTTATACACCAATTTGGTATTTGGTTTTGTTGTAACCTTAAAAATAAATTATTATTATTATATAGATAGATATAAAAATGTGAAGATTGATTTACTTTTAATATTATTAATAAAAAAAATTAAGTGGTTAAATATCATTTTGATAAGAATGATGATTTTGTATATTGAAATAGTTATTGGATTTATTTATAATGTTATTATTATTATAATAAAGTTATTTATAAATAAATATTTTAAATTTATTTTGATTTATAAGTTAATAAGTTATTATTTTTATTTTATTATAAATGTTTTGAAAATTAAATTTAATATTTTTATTAATTCTATTTTAAAAGAAAAAGCTCATCTTCATAATAACGTTTAAATGGTTTATCATCCATTGACATGATTTATGATGATGAATTTTTAAATTTTGTATGATATGTATGGACTAATACGTTATGGAGTTAGGTTTAAATACATATGTTTTGAAAATTATATATATTCCTCTAAGTGTTTGGAAGAGAAATTTAAGAAAATGTTAAACAAAATATATTTGGTTTATTAAAAAACATATAAAAAAATGTTTATTAAAAAACACATAAAAGTGTTTCAATTATTTGGTTTATTAAAAAATACATAAAAATATGTTTAAATTTTAGAAAAAAATATATTTCAAACATTTCAAATCATTAGAGACAAAATATGTAGTTTTTACTCATGCATATACCATGTAAAGGTGAATATATCAATGGTACCGAGTGCAATACATATCAACAACAAAATACATAGTCAATGAGGCTTTAAATTTTGCAAGTTGATTTTGCAATTCCAATATATTATGTCCAATCTCCTAATGAGCCTATGCATGGAGCAACTAGGCCTCTTATACCTGGGTGGATTCTTATACCTGGGTGGATTCTTATACCTGGATGGATTAAGGGAGTTAATCCAATCATTCTTTATGCATGGATTAAGGGAGTTAACTGATCCATGCATAAAAGGCATAAGAGTGAACTGTCGCCTAGTCCTAGTTAAATGATCCATGCAATTATTAGTTAACTGAGTCACATATGCAGAAGTGAGGGAAATGCATGCAACTGGTGATAAAACTGAGGTTTCCATGCATGAGTGAATTCCACTATTCCAATTGAGTGTAATTGACTCTGAACGGAAGAGGAACACCCTATTTTGTAGGGGAATATTCTCTAGAAAGAATATTCTCATCTAATGAAGCGTTCTCAACATTGGACTATCAGCCTTAGGAAAATACATAGGTGAGTGTGTAATATATTCAACACCCCCCTGAACACTACTAGGGTGTAAATGATTAATGGGTTCTGACTGTTAGAATATGAAAGATGTGTGTGCTCGTTTTACCATGGACAATACCCTTGTCACCCAACCATAGGCCGAAGCCACCCTCCGAGCACCTTAACCTTGACAGAGAATCATTCCAGAAGCAAACCCTAGGCTAGATAGCCAAACAAAGGGTAGCGCACCTTTCCCCGAGGATAGCGCACCAACAAGAGCTGATCAGATAGTCCAAACCCTAGCCAAGAGATAGTCCAAGCCAAATGTGATCTGCTAGCTGCAGCAGCTGCAATGGAAGCTCTCCTCAAACCTGCGCACAAGACTAGGCACTGCAGTGTGCACAAGACTAGGCACTGCAATTATGAGATCGCTTGCCAGAATAAGAACTGGCCTCCTATATTTATACTAATTCTGGCTAACTGCCTTGGCCGACTTATCATTCTAGGTATCTGTCTGTTCAGTATATAATATTATTTCTAGCCGACTTCTTCTCTTGGAGGCTAATAACCTAATATAAATTATCTTCTTGAGTCAACAAGTCTTCTAGGATTATTAGCCAACTCATTAGGGTTTCTTCTTGCTTCCTGGAGTATTCTATCCTCGTTAGGTTTACACGTGGAGGTAAATACCTCCCACAACTACCATAATATCAACACTCCCTCCTAGCTAGGGAGGTATTACAGGTAATGGTCTTGAGCACAAAATATACCATTCACCCGATAGCATCAACATAGTTATATAGACTAGATCATGACTAGATCATGAGCACCATCATCATCATCAGTGTCATCAGCTGCATCATCTCTTGAAACCATACTCTATCTGAGTAATTAGACATGATGCTCACTCCACAGAGTGATAACAAGAGCCATTCTTCTAATCTAGAAGAGTAAATGCTCTGAACCATTTTTCGTCTGGAAAATCTATGTTCATCATTCATCTAGCTGATGATTATCTCCAATAAACTCTTGATAGTCTTCAAGGAAATCAGAACAAAAATAGAACACAACTGTGTCTATTCATAGTAGTACATAACTACAATCCAATGGTACACTACCACACCAAGTAACACACAAGTACTTGCCAACAATGTATAGTCACAAACAGTGAAACATATCCACCACAGTAGTATACATCTACTGTCATACAGTCTTCATAACAAACATCTGATAGCAACCTGCATAGAAACAATGTTATGATATAAACTGAATCATATGGGCCAATCTTTCACTCACATTTTTGAGATCTGAAAGAATATATGCCCTCAGAGTAGAACAATGAGATATCTGGACTATTCTTCTCAAGCAAGGAAGAATAACTGCCATGTCTTCTGAACCTGGACCATTCCCCACCCTGGGCCATTCTTCCTACACTAATCAAAGTGCACCCTGGAGAGAATGTATAAACCCTAAGGAATTTCTATCCCTAATTGCCGAGCCTAGACCACTCCTCCTACACTAATCAAAGTGCACCCTGGAGAGAATGTATAAACCCTAAGGAATGATTGTCCAGACCATTTCCTCTGTTAACCACAAGAGGAAAATACTATCCTACATCAACCTCCAAAACATATCATTCCTCATCTTAACCACAGTGAGAAATCGTTGTTCGGCGAGGCGAACCAGTCTTCTTGAGTAACCCTCAAGAAGAGAGACTGCCTTAGCCCACTCCCCATGTTAACCACAATGGGAATTCGTTGTCTATGATACATCAACAATTTGGACCATTTCCCATGTTAGCCACAATGGGAAATCGATGTCTGTCAGAAATCTCAATCCACTTTCTGAACAGGAAAACATCTGTCCAAGATGGACTATTTTTAAATCTTGAAAATGAATGTCCTCAATAATTTTTTTCAGTGCTCCCTCCCAACCTGGGAGTCATATCTTCCTTTTTCAATAAGGAAGTCATCTCCATGAGCTCCAACTTGAGTACGCAAACTCTTTCATCTTGGATAGAAGATTTACCAAAATGTCTGCTTATCTACTCATCTGTGGAGATATGTATTGGAGAACCACTTTCTCCTTTCTGGACTTCATCAAAGATAATGTAATGCTTGATTTTAAATGTACTTTAGTCTAGAACACTGATTTTCTGTGAAGACTTCATGTAGCTCTGAACAATAGAGTATATCATTGTTGGAAAACTGGAACATATCCATGTGGCACTTCTTTTGTCATCACGAGATCTGATCTACTGAGTAATCATCTTGATGTTATAGGAAATCTTCACCACGCTTATGCTGTGCACTGGAGATTCTCCACCAAGTTATCTTCTTCTATCTGCATACAAGGGTCTCTTTTTGGTATGCCTCAAAGTCTTGAGATTGCTCTTCATACGCTCTTTATTTAATTTCTCTGGAGAACATTCTTTGCATTCATCTGATGTAGAACTCCAACTTATGGATGTTGCAGATGATATAATGACTCATGTAGAGATAAGTCTGGTTTACTGGAACAAATAATCATCATAGTCTTCTCCCTCCATCTGGGAGAACCTCTAGTTTTGGATCTCACAATGCTTTCATTCATAATTCTTCCATACACTTTTCTTCATCACGACTTTCAGTTCCTCTGCTTGATTGATTTTATTGAGTTTATATCAAGCTGACAATCTTGTGATTCTTGATACAATGACTGGTTGTTCTGGTTTCTCTTTCTTTCTTGGAATCTTCATGTGTTTCTTTAGTTCTCGGGTCCATAGAATTTCTTATAGATTCCATGCCCTAAATATTCCATCATAGGATCACGGATGTGGATGGACAACCAAGGATACTTTAAGGCTTTGTACTATCTTTCATGGCTACTATCATGGATATATACTTCATCATCTTCAATGGGTCATAGGATTAGCTCCCTCCTAATCCTTGCTTTATGTATGAGTGCATATAATCGGCTCCCTCCGTCTAACAGAGTCCATGCTTCCATCTGCATCCTTATTGTCTTCTGCAATATATAATTGGCTCTCTTGTCTAACAAAGTCCACGCTTTCGTCTTGTTGTCTTCTACAAAACGTCATAAGTCTTTTTCCAATTTCCTCTCGATTGCTGACTTCTTTCTGTCTTTGCTTCTTCTAAGTCTCTTCATGATTGATTTGTCTTATCTTGCAATAGCTTCCACATGATTTGTATTTCATCCTTTCATGTGTATTATCTAATGATATCCATTCTTATCTTGGTGTTCTTCCATAGGTATAGTTCTTCTTGGAACACATAATCTTCCAAGAGATAGATATACAAGATATGTACAGAGACGATGCAAACAAGATATGTACAAGAAATAAGAAGAGTTTTGTTACCTTTAGAAGAAGAAGTCTCTTCCATCCTTCTTAGTCTTCTTTGTAGGTTCCTTTTCTTCA